>PISX010010887.1:0-15508 GCA_004024625.1 Mellivora capensis | reverse complement strand
GAGGCTTGGATGGTTACATATTTCTCCTCTAGGACCACTTTTGCAATATCTCATAGGTTTTGGACCAATGTGTTTTCATTACCATTGGTTTCCATGAATTGTTCAATTTCTTCTTTGATTTCCTAGTTGACCCAAGAATTCTTGAGCAGGATGGTCTTCAGCTTCCAAATATTTCAGTTTCTTCCAAACTTTTTCTTGTGATTGAGTCCCAGTTTCAGAACATTGTGCTTTGAGAAAATGCAGGGAATAATGTCAATCTTTTGGTATTGGTTGAGACCTTATCATGATGTGGTATGTGGTCTATTCTGGAGAAAGTTCTATCTATGCTTGAGAAGAATGAGTATTCTGTTGTTTTAAAGTGGAATGTTCTGTATATATCTATGAGGTCCATCTGGACCAGTGCATCTTTCAAAGTTCTTGTTTCTTTGTTGATTTTCTGCTTAGATGATCTGTCTATTGCTGAGAGTGGAGAGTTGAGATCTCCTACTATAAGTGTATTATTATCAATATGTCTCTTTATTTTGGTTAACAGTTGGCTTATGTAGTTGGCTGCTCCCATGTTGGAGGCATAGATATTTACAGTTGTTAGATCCTCTTGTTGGATAGACCCTTTTAGCATGATGTAGTGTCCTTCTCTATCTCTAACTACAGTCTTTAACTTAGAATCTAATTTGTCTGATATGAGAATTGCTACCCCAGCCTTCTTTTGGGGTTCATAGGCATGAAGAATGGTTCTCCATCCCTTCACTTTTTGTCTGGATATATCTTTAGGTTCAAAATGAGTCTCTTGTAGACAGCATATGGATGGGTCCTGTCTTTTTATCCAATATGCAAGTTAGGCTACTCATGTTGAGAGTGATTATTGAAAGATATGATTTTATTATCATGTTGCCTGTGAAGTTCTTGTTTCTATATATTGTCTCTTTAAATTTCTGATCTATATTGCTCTTGGGGTCTTCTTTTATAGAACTCCCCTTAATATTTCTTTCAGGAGCAGCTTGTGGTCACATATTCTTTCAGTTATTGCCAGTCCTGGAAGCTCCTTGTGTCTCCATCCTTCCAAATGACAGCCTTGCTGGATAAAATATCCTTGGGTGCATGTTCTTCTCATTTAGTACCCTGAATATGTCTTGCCAGCCCTTTTTGGTTTTCCAGGTCTCTCTGGACAGGTCTGATGCTATTCTGATTTTCCTCTCCATGTAGGTAAGGAATCTCTTCCCCCTCACTGCTTTCAATATTGTTTCCTTGGATCTAAGATTTGTAAATTTTACTGTTATATGTTGTGACATTGCTCTGTTCTCATTGATCTTGGGACCAGTCCTCTCTGCCTCTTGGACATGAATGCTTGTTTCCTTCCCCAGATTAGGGAAGTTCTTAGCTTACAGTTTGCTCAAGTATATCTTCTAGACATCTCTCTCTCTCCACCCCCTCAGGGATTCCAATGATTCTGATATTGGAACATTTCTTTGAGTCACTGATCTCTCTCAGTTTGATTCCTTGGGTTTTAGTTCATTTTTCCCATACCATCTTGATTTCCTTCTTTTCTATCATTTTATCGTCTATCTCACTAATTTGTTGTTCTGCTCCATTTACCCTAGCTGTCAAATTATCCAGTTTAGACTGCATTTCATTCATAGCATTTTTAAGTTTGGCCTGATTAGATTTCATTTCTGTTTTTAGAGATTCTATATTGTCATTACTATTTATCTCAAGCCTAGATATTGCCTTGATAATTGTTACTCTGAAGTCATTTCTGACATCTTAGTTATATCCATACCCATTAGTTCTGTGGCAGAGACCAGTCTCTGAATCCTTGCTTTGTTGGGAGCTTCTCCTCTTAGTCATTCTGTTGAGGGGTGGTTAAGGGAAAGTACAGAGTCTAAATTATTGACCACAACCCAAGCAAGATGCACCTGTTTTATAGGGATATTAGAGTTGTCAACTTTTTGTTCTTCCAGTCTGTTTTCTGGGGGAGGGTCCTGCTGTGCTGTTAATCAGGCAACCCTGTTTGGGCAGAGTTGCCCTGCCTCCTGGGGGGGCAGGGTGGGCTCAGTGAAAACTGTTTTTTGGGGAGGCTTTTGTTCTCTGTCAGCTTTCCACATCTCTTCCCAGAGTCAGAACAGAAGTGACTGTAACCAGACCTCTGTCTCAGAATAGAAAGATCACAGTCTTCTCTTCAGTGAGCTCTCCAGGTTACACTGTCTCTGTTTCTGCCTGTACTGCTAAAAGCTGCAGCATCCTGGGTTGTGTGCCCCACAGCAGCACTCCCAGCTGTTGTTTCCAGGTATGGGCACATCTCTGCCCTTTGTGTTTCCAAAACTGCAAGTGCCTCTGGCTCACACACATGGCCCTGCAGCTCCAGGTTTCATTCTGAGGGACTGCCCTCAAGTCCTTTACCCACTGCTCCCAGCTTGCAAGTCTGCATTTGTTCCCAGCAGAGGAGACTTCTGTGCTCCAGTGGCACAGGATCCCAGAGTCTCCCTCCATCTTCAGTTTATCTTCTGATATCAGCCTGTAGAATCATGGCCCCTTGCTTCATACCTTGAGACCAACTACCAGAGATATTCTTTTTGGAGAGATCCAGATATATCTTTTTACATCTCAGGCTGATTTCTTGGGTGTTCAGAATGGTCTGGTAGATATCCAGCTCAATTCAGGGGACCACTTAAAATAGGGTCCGCCTACTCTTTGCTATCTTTTCTCCGCATGGACCCCTTTCTTACACCACACAAAATAAACTCAAAATGGTTAGGTACCTACATGTGAGACCTGAAACCAAAAATAATCTTAGAAGAGAGCACAGACAGTAATTTCTCTGATATTGTTCATAACAATATTTTTTGTGGTTATTTCTTCTGAGGCAAGAGCAACAAAAGCAAAAATAAACTTTTGGGACCACATTTAAAAAAACAAAAGCTCCTGCATAGCAAAGGAAACAACCAACAAAACTAAAAGACAACCTACTAGATGAGAGATTTGCAAATGGAATATATGAAAAAGTGTTAGTATTCAAAATATATAAGAACTTATATAAGTCAACACCAAAAAAACCCCCACATTCCCAAATAATTCAATTTAAAAATGGGCAGAAGACATAAAGAGGTATTTCTCCAATGAAGGTATTCAGATGGCCAGCAGACACATGAAAAGAGTTCAGCATCACTAATCATCAGGAAAAACAAGTAAAAAACACAATGAGATATCACCACACATCTGTCAGAATGGCTAGTCAACAACAGAAGATGCAACAAGTGTTGGAAAAGATATGGAAAAAAAAGGAACTATTGTACATTACTAGTGGGAATGTAAACTGGTGCCATCCCATGGGAAAAAAGTATAGAGTTTCCTCAAAAAATAAATAGTAGAACTACCATAGATCCAATAATTCCACTACTGTCGATTTACCCACAGAATATGAAAACACTAATTTGAAAAAAATTGTATGAACCTTGTATTTATTGCAGCATTATGTACTATAGCCAAATTATTGAAGTAACCCAAGTATCTATCTATAGATGAGTGGATAAAGAAGATACGGTATTTACATACAATGAACTATTATTCAACCATAAAACAATGAAATCTTGCCTTTGCAACCACATGGGTGATCTATAGAGTATAATATTAAGTGAAAAATGTCAGTCAGAGAAAGACAAATATTATTTCACTCATGTATAGAGTGACTACTACCTGATCCTTCCTGGAATTCTCCTAAAATTCTTATTGTTTCTTCCACCATGTAACATCCCAGTCACTCCCACTTATTCACTGAACAACTTGGTTTCTGGTTCACTGCCTTCCTCTCTACTCATATCCCTGTGTCTTGACCACCCACATGGATGACTACCTTAGTCTTACTTCTTTACCTTCTGGGCATTAATAGGCTTTCCCTCCATCCTACATCTGTCACACCCTCTTTTCCAAAATATACCATGTATCTTGTCATTGGCTGTAATGAGTTTAAAATCCAAATTTATTTATTTGCAAAGATTTATTCATTTGAGAGAGAGAGATAGAGCATGAACAGGAAAGGCAGAGAGAGAGGGAGAAAGAATCTCCAGCAGACTCTGTACTGAGCATGCAGCCTCATGCAGGGCCTGATTCTATGCCCTTGAGATCATGAGCTGAGTCAAAACCAAGAGTCAGTTGCCTAACCGACTGCACCAACAAGGTGTCTCTTAAACTCCAAATTTAAACATTTGACTCCCTTTCCTTTTTCACTTATTTTGTACTTCTAATAAAAAACAAGATTTTTTATTATTACTGAGTTGTAAGAGCTCATTATGTATTATAGATGCTAATTCCTCATAAGACATGATTTGAAAAGATTTTCTCCATTATATGAGTTGTCTTTTCACTTGGAAGTATCTTAAGAATGACTTCAAAACACAATACCTTCTAATTTTCATAATTCATCTTGTGCTTTGGGCGTTATATTATAAAAAGGCTTTACCAATCCAACAGGCAGACTTCAGTTTTCTTTTAAGGGTTCTATAGTTTTAGCACCTACATTTAGATCTATTGTCCATTTTGTATTAATTTTTACGTATGGTGTAAGGAATGGTTTCAATTTCATGCTTTTCCATGTGCATATCCTGTTGTCCACTTTTTAAAAAGCCTAGTTTCCATCCAACCTTCTTAGTGCTTTTGTTAAAAACTGACCATAAGTGTAAGTATTTATGTCTGGAATGTCAACTATATTTCATTGGTTTATAAGTATATTACATTGTATCTATTACTATAATTTCATAGTAAATTTCATAGTAAATTTCACTATCAAGAAGTAGTGTGTCCTCCAACTCTGTTTTTCCTTTTCAAGATAGTTTTGACCATTTGGGGTCCTTTGTGTTTCCATATGAATACTAGAATCAGCTTGTTAGTTTATGCGAGAACTGAGATTTTTATAGGAATTTTATTTAATTTTCATATCAATGTCAGAAGCACTGCCATCACTGACAATATTAAATCTTTTGATTCATGGGGTACATTTTATTTGTCATTTAATTTCTCTCAATATTTTGTAGTTATCAAAACAAATTTCTATTTTGTTAAATTGATTTTTAAATGTTTTATTCATTACAATGCTATTGTAAGTGGAATTCCTTTTTAAATTTCATTTTCAGAATGACTCATTCATACTATGTAGAAAATAATTGATTTCATATATTGATCTTGGCTCTATAATCTTACTAAGTTACCTTTTTAGTTCCAAGAGTTTTTGGAGGATTCCTGAGTGTGTGTGTATACAAACTCATGTCACCCATGAATAGAGATAACATTTTCTTCCCTCCAATCTGGATGAGTTTTTTACATTTTCTTGTCTAATTACTATGTTTAAAAACTCCAATGTGATGTGAATACATTGATAAAAGTTATCTTTGTCTTTTTTCCTGATCTAGAGGGGAAAGTATTCAATCTTTTATGTGTAAGTGTAATATTAACTGTGGGTTTTTAATAGGTGTCCTTTTTCACATTGAGAAAGTTTTTTTTTTTAGTTCGTTGAGTGTTTTTATCATGGAATGGTGTTAGATTTTTGTCTACTTATTTTTATCTATATATTCAGATGATCATGTGGCTTCTGGCTTTTATTCTACTGATATGGCTTATTAATTATATGATTTTGGTATGTTAAGCCAAAATTTACACTTCTGGGATAAACCTCACTTGGTTATGTTGTGTAATTCTTTTTTATATGTTGCTATTTTCAGTTTGCTACTGTAGTACTATTGATGATTTTTGTGTCTATATTCAAAAGAAAGATTAGCCTTTAGTTTTCTTGTGATGTTTTGTGTGGCCTTAGTATTATAATACTGCCCTTATAGAATGAGTAGTAATGTGTTCTTTGGGGGGGCACTTTATGAAAAATTGGCACCAATTCCTTAAATTTTTGGTATAATTCATAAGTAAAGCCATCTACCTGAAATTTCTTCGTTGTAAGTTTTTAAAACTATGAATACAATTTCTTTACCTGTTATAGGTCTATTCAGGTTTTCTGTTTCTACTTGATTGAGGGTTGTTATATTTGGGTCTTGCAAGGAATTTATCCATTTCATCTATGTTATTTAGTTTGTTGTCATACATTTGTTTATGACATTTCCTTATAAGATTTTATTTTTATATGGTTGATAGTGATATTACCTTAGTAGTGTTTTAAAAAAATATATTTATTTTAGTTGGAGTAGAAATATGGGGACACAGAATATAGCATTTGGAACCATTGTGTAGCCACAGAATATGTTTATGTAGAGTGAACTTTTAATCATAATATAATTTCTACAAGAAATTATTCTTGTAGAAACATTAAATAGAGGAATTGAACATAACAGAATTATGAGATTTATAAAATTTAAAGGAGTCAGGATTACTTGATTATAATAAAAACATACATTTCTTAAGAGAATTGTTTATTTGTCCCTTGTCCTTAGAAGAAGAAATTATAGGCACTAGCTTGAAAACTGAGTTAACATGTGGTCACTATCTTTGTTGATCACTGACAGAACCCAAGCAATGCCTTAAGATACCTTAAAGTCAGTCATAAATCTACACTGAAATTCACTAGTTATCAATGTGAAATAATATCTGCCTCTGACTGATACCTACATGTGCATTTTATTTTGGGCATGGCCTTAGACATTTTATTTTTGGTGTCTGAAGGGATAGCTATTCTAACTCCCATTTTCTAAATGACAATAATATGGCTGATGTTCCTACTGTCTGCCCAAGATGTTGCTTCCTTTTCTGGTCACATACACAACCTAATTTTGTAGTCTTGTCAATGGCTAACTTGCCCTGTATTTTATCCCTGCTTTACTGGAATTTGAAAAGAATTGTTTCTTAGTCTTTAGTAACTTTATCTTAAAAGAGATAGACTTCTGTCGTTTTTTTCCCCCAAAGTATTTTGGGAAATGTACATATTTACATCACTGTTGCATAATGAGCATGCTCTTGAAGATAATAATGGAATTCAAATGAAGGTTTCTGGCCAACTGAAATATTACATTGGCTAATAACTTTTCATACAATTTAAAATTCTATATATTCTCTGTTGTCATATCTTAATTTTATGTATGTGAATATGGAAATTATCCTGTGTGTATTCCATTATCTCACTGTCTGAAGGTCTTCCAACTAGCTTATTGAAGTAGACAAAAAAAATAAATGTTCTTGGAATTTACTGTTCTGTGTTTCTATTAGAAATCTCAAATTCAAATAGAAGGCCACAGTTTCTCCTTGAGTTTTCAAGAGTAATTTTCAACCTGTGTTTGCATAACCTTTTGATGTTCTAAAATGTATATTTTGGAAATAGAGTTAAAAGAATCAAAGAATGCTACTTGAGAGAAAATGGAATATGTTCAGGTATTTTCCAACATTTATTAGGTGGATTTCTTTTTTTTTTTTTAAATATTTTATTTATCTGACAGACAGAGATCACAAGTAGGCAGAGAGGCAGACAGAGAGAGAGGGGGAAACAGGCTCCCTGGTGAGCAGAGAGCCCGATGTGGGGCTCGATCCCAGGACCCTGAGATCATGACCCGAGCTGAAGGCAGAGGCTTAACCCACTGAGCCACCCAGGCACCCCTAGGTGGATTTCTAAGTCACATAAGAATGTCTTCATGATATGCAAAGTTATTTTATCTTGAAAAATCATAATAAATGTGTTTGAAGCAAATGTATTACAAGATATATCAGATCTATTTTCATGTGGTCATTAGGAAATTGCTCACTTATCTTTACATATATTTAGGGGTGAAGCATTGAGATAGATAAATACATTTTCAAATATGACCATGTAGTTGACTGTTCTGTTGTTGCTGATTTTGTTATTATCTCTACGCTTCTATACTTATTTGCCAGTCCTTATTCCTCCCACTACTCAATTGCAAACTGCTCTTTACAACTCATGTTTTTCCCATGAAGTCCTTCATGAATTACCTAATACATACATCACATAAACTTTTTACTTAGCCTGTATGGTGTTATTTTTATTTCTGTTAGTTATTTTGTCTACATGGAAGCAGAGTAAATATGTGATTGATACTACTACTGAGAAAGAATGTGTTGTTTGTATCTCCTTTTCATTGTTGATGATTTTTAGTAGCTCACCCAAGTATACTTATCTTCCTCATATGAGCTCTTAAGTGATTCATCTAATTTACCATCTATTATTTCAAAACTAGCCTGCCAAACTGGCATAGAGAAAGTATTGGGGAAAAATTGATCTTAAAAAGTTTACATTTTGAAAACTTATGTTGTAAGACATTGTGATTATTAATTAAGTCACATTTTTAAACCAGTTCAAATTCTTTATGTTTACAGATATAGCAGGATGTTACTTTAGGTTGTCACACATTTCTTCTCTTTATTCATGTTTAAAAGGAGTAAAGAAACAAACTGTTATGATAAATCAACAATGGTAAGACATGGGAAGCAGCTCAAGTTTGCAAAGATTTTTTGTTTGTTTGTTTTATATCTCTTCAAAGATTCTAAGTTTCCTTATTCAACATTTAAATTAGAAAATTGATCATTTCTTTCATGGACGTACCTTCTAAAGAAAATGGAACCTGAAAGGATTGTAACTCTAGCACTATGGTAGGGATAACGTAAGAACAGATAGAGGGGTTATATGGGAATAAAGAAGAGGAAATACTGGAAAAATAAAGGAAAATCCAATTGCTAGTATGATAGGGTTTTGAATGACCTTATAATGGACTTTTTGATTAATGTTTTGGATCATCATAATACTCTATATGTATTACTGATCTGATAATGGAAGATCTCACTTTCTTGGGGAACTATATCCTTAAACTTCCCCAGGTTTAAAATAAAAACTCTTAGGAATAGAGAATTCAGTGTGAAAAATTTTAGCTGTAGTACCATGTATGCCTATCTCACTATAAATCACTAGCTTTAATCAGGAAAGAACAACTGTGTATTTAAACTGGTAGAGATTAATGGACCTTAATGTTACATGAGTAGTAATGGTAGAGAGAGATGAGGTTATGGATAATACTGTGATAGTATCAGAACCTCTGGGTAGTGTAAAGTTCAAGAGTGCGATAGTTCAATAAGGAAGCCAAAGTTATATTCTAGTGCTCTTTCTTTCTTTCTTTTTTTTCTTTCTTTTTCTTTCTTTCTTTTCTTTTTGCTTTTGTTTATGTTCATAACCACAAAATTTTTTTTGTGTTTGTTACCCAGACAGGGATCAATGGAGAGTGACTGACACACTCACTGAAAAAAATCCATTGATTTTTACAGAAGGTTGTATTGTTTCCTAAAAGGGAGTAAAGATGTTCATTATGACTGAAATGGTAGAAAGGCTCAGGCATATAATGACATTGGGACTCTGGATTGAGAATGTAACAAGTAATAGAAAAGGTAGTTCAACTTCTTTGGGATGCAAAAAGGTTTTAAAACATCACTGTAATTTTGAGAGATCACAATCACCTGAGCTTACCTCCTCCCACAGATTCACCAAAATACAACTACATATAGAACAACTTTTTCTGAGAACAAAAAATCTAATAGAACAGCTCTTTCACAACTAAAAATGTTTATAAATATAAATAAATAAGTAAGTAAATAATGTATGTATGTATTTATAAAACATATCAAAGCATTTAAGAAGGGCAAAGATAAGGTCTATTCAGAGCAAACATTCTTGGCACAAAAACGCACTAGTGGGAGGGATATCACAAACTCAGGCATATTCCTTGATAAATGAGAGGTTCAAGCCTTACATAAGACATCCCTGACTGATTAAAGAATAAAAGCTCCCATAATGTTTGGCTTTGAAAATCAGTGGGACTTAACTCCTCAAGAGCTGGAAGGCAGTAGGAAACCAAGACTCAACTTTTAAAGTACCTGCACCTCAAATCACTCACTCCAAGATCCAGCAAAGAGGCAGCAGTTTGAAAAGGTTCTTTGCCATACATAAAGGAGACTTACTAATTTCATGGCATGTGCTGGACAGACAAGGATCTGTAGGAAATTTCTCCAGGAATAGACATGCTCCCAGACATCAATTTTTCACTTTCCTACCTAGCTGACTTGGCACTGCCAGGCACTCTTTTGACACTTTCCATCTATCTTTTTAGCATTGTTCACCATCCCCAATATTCCCCTGTGGACCTGTCATGCCTAACCCACATGCCCAGCAAGTAAGCCTCCAAAGCAGCTCCTGTTCCTGGTAGGAAGCCCCAGCTGAGACAGCTCCACCCCAAAGCTGTATCTCTGCATCCAGTGGGGAGCCCTGTCAGTACCAGTATACCTTAAAGTGCCTTCCACTCTGCCACTCCAAGAGGTTGGCCCCAACTTGGGTTAACACTCCACCAAAGTGGATCCTGCCCATGAGGGCCAGACCCATCCTCCCAGCATTTTCCCAACAGCTGTGGCTTGACCTCATAGCCAGCTGCACTGGAAACCATCTCATCTACCCGCACATCCACAGTAGTTGTGGTTTAGCTACAAAAGAAGGGTACATGCAGCCCACACAGGCGATACCACTGGAGCACCTGGGTCTAGCCAGCACCATAAGAGAGGTTTGAATTTCTGGGCCCCACAGGAAACTCTACATAAAGACTCTACATAAATAGCTCAGCTTCCCATTACATAAAAACAAACAGAGAGCCAGACAAAATGGAGAGACAGAGGAGTATGTTCCAAATGAAAAACAACATAAAACTTCACAAAACAAAACAAAACAAAACAAAAACAATTGAATGAAATTGAGATAAACAATCTAACTAGCAAAGAATTCAAAGTAATGTTCATAAAAATGTTCAAAGAAGAACTGGTGAAAAGAGAACTTAAGGCATTGAAGAAACAAACAAACAAAAAGAATGAGTCAGAGCTGATGAATACAATAACTGAAATGAATAATACACTGGGGTAATTCATGGCATATTAAATTATACATAAGCATAAATCAACAATTTGGAAATCAGGGTAAGAAAAATTTCAAATGAACAGCAAAAAGAAAAAAAAATTAAAACACGAAGATATTTTAAGATACTGCTTGACAATATCAAGTATACTAATATTTGCATTAAAGTTTTCCCAGAAGGAGGGAAAAAAGAGAAAGGTGCAAAAATACTTATCTAAAGAAATAAAGGATGAAAAATTCCCTAACCTGTAAAAGGAAACAGACATGTGTGTCCAGGAAGCACAGTCACAACCAAGATGCACACCAAGACACAAAATAATTAAAAAGTCAAAATTAAAGACCTATATCCAAAAGCAGTAAGAAAAGAGCAACTAGATACATGACATAAACCCCTAATGCTAGAAGATGATTTTTCAACAGAAACTCCATGCCAAAAGAGAATGGCGTGATATGTTCAAAGAATTGGAAAACCAGAACAGAACAAAACAAAACAATACAACCAAGACTATTTTACCAGCAAATTTATTTCCCAGAATTGAAAGGCAGACAATATTCCAGACAAAGGAGTTCATCACCACAAAACCTACCTTACAAAAAATGTTAAAGAGACATAAGTGGATGAAAAAGAGGCTACAGTTAGAAAATTATGAAAGAAAAAGTCTCCCTGAAAAAGCAAACATACAGTAAAGGTAATAGATAAAGTACTTATAAGACTAGTATGGAGTTTAAAAGACAAAAGTAGTAAAACTATTTCTGCAAGGATTATTAAGGATTACACAAAATTAAAAAGATGTAAAATATAACATCAAAACCATAATATATCGGGAGGGAAAGTAAAAATCTAGCACTTTCAGAATATGTTTCAATTTAAATAATCATCAACTTAAAATAGTCTGCTACATAGTTTTGTATATGAACCTCATGGTAACCACAAACCAAAAACCTGTAATAGATACACAAAAGATAAAGGGCAAGAACCAGACATAACACCAAAGAAACTAATCAATTCACAAAGGAAGAGCATAAGAGAAGAACTACAAAACAACCAAAAAACAATGAATGAAGTGGCAATAAGTACATGTCTATCATTATTTTAAGTGTAAATGGACTAAGTCCTCCAATAAAAGATATAGGGTAGCTGAAAAGATCAAGAAAAAAAAAAAAAAAAGATCCCCCAGTATGTTGCCTATAAGTGACTCACTGAAAGCTTTTCCTCTAAGATTTAAAAAAAAATGGCCAAGGATGCCCATTTGCTCTCTTTTTATTCAACATAGTACTGGAAGTCCAAGCTGCTGCAATTTGGCAAGAAAAAGAAAGAAATGCATCCACATTTTAAGGAAGAAGTAAAACTGTCACTCTCTGCACAAGACATTATACTAGGTTCAGTAGAGTTACAGGATACAAAATCAATATACAGAAAACTGTTGCTATATATACAGAAAATAGTATATAGAGATACTGTTAACAAACTATCAGAAGAGAAATTAAGAAAATAATTTACAATTGCAACCAAAAGAATAAAATACCTAGGAATAAATTTAACCAAGGAGGTGAAAAACCTATTTTCTGAAAACTGTAAGACATTAATGAAAGAAATTTAAGATGACACAAATAAATGGAAAGATATACCATGCTTATGGAATGGAAGAATTAATATTGGTAAAAGTCCATACTAAGGAATCTACAGATTCAATGCAATCCCTATCAAATACCAATGTTATTGTTCACAGAACTAGAACAAATAATCCTAAAATTTATAAAAAACATAAAAAAGAAAAAACAACAACAAAAAATCCACAAAATATCTCAAGTTGCCAAAGCAATCCAGAGAAAGATGAACAAAACTAGAGGTAACAGGTTCCCTGATTTCTAACTATACTATAAAGCTATAGTCATCAAAATAGTATGGTATTCACACAGAAAAAGACACATAAATCAATGGAATGGAATAAAGTGCCCAGAAACAGCCTACACCTATATGGTTAATCTGTAACAAATGAGGTAAAAATATACAATGGGAAAAGGACAGTTGCCTCAATAAATGGTGTCAGGAAAGTTGGAGAGCCACATTCAAAAGACTGAAACTGGACCACTTTCTTAAACCACATATGAAAATGAATAAAAGACCTAAATGTAACACCTGAAGCCATAAAACTCCTAAAAGAAAACATAGGCAGTAAACTTTTTGATGTTTGTCATAGCAATAATAGTTTTTGATCTGTTTCTTAAGGCAAGGACAACAAAAACACATAGGCAAATGGTACTATATCAAACTAAAAAAACTTTTTCACAGTGAAGGAAACCATCAACAAAATGAAAGGGCACCTTACTATATATGAGAAGATATTTGTACATGATGTATCTGATACAGGGTTAATATCCAAAATATTTTTGGATATTATTTTTGGATATTGTATATATTTTTGGATATTGTATAATTTATACAACTCAACACCAAAAACCCAATAATATTTTAATATTTAAATATTTAAAAATGTACTTAGAGACCCATAGCTATTTTCCTAAAAAAAAAGACATACATGACCAACAGACAAATGAAAAATTAGTATCACTAATAATCAAGGAAGTACAGATAAAAACCACAAGAGATTTCATGTCACATCTGTCAGAATGGTTAGCACCAAAAAGAGAAGAAATAACATATACTAGCAAAGATATGGAAAACAGGAAACCCCCATGTACTGCTGGTGAGAATATAAATTCTTTAGCCACTATGGAAAATAGTATGGAAGTTCCTCAAAGAATTAAAAATAGAAATACCATATGATCCAGTAATTCTACCTCTGGAATAACTATCTAAAGAAAACATATTATCTATCTAAAGAAAACATAAACATTAATTTGAAAATGTATATGCATCCCTATGTTTATTATAGAATTATTTATAACAGCCAAGATATGGAGGCAACCTAAATGTTCATTGTTACATGAATACATCAAGAAGATACACACAGAGCAATACTGTATTCCATACAATATTTGTATCCCTGTTGGTGTTAACGTGGATCATGAAATCAGCCACAATACCTGGCTTGCTCAAATGTAACACTGAGGCCACTGGGGGTGAGGGAAGGCTTTGGAGAAGGGCATAGGCCTTTCGAATGCCAAGGCATGTATTACATTCTGCTGTAGGAATGCTGTGGGGAGTTGCCTTCCAAGAAGCTTTCTTAGCTCAAAAAGCAGCCCTGTGATCTAAAGAGATGTATGCACTGTCCCTTAGGCTATGTTTAGCAGAACTCCTAGAACATGTAGACTAGCATTTGGTATCTTTCCCATAAACAGATCCTCCTTGTTCCAGTTCCCTTTGTCACACACCAATGCTTGAGAAACAGTGTTAAAGATTTGTGATTATCCTGAAGGGACAATAAAAGCAAGAGCAAAGAAAAGCAAAGGGCCTTCATCTCTGAGCATTGACCTCCTTGCCTTCTCCTCTCTTTCACAGCAAAGTTTGAAGTAATCTTTCATCCATCGGTACAGGAATCGCTGGTCATTCCTGGCATATCTCATATAATTGGTGTGTGTGTACACACACACACACACACACACACACACACAGAGGAATATTACTCAGCCATAATAAAGAATGAAATCTAGCCATTTGTCAAAACATGGATGGATGTACAGGGTATTACACTAAGTGAAATAAATAAGGCAAAGACAGACAAATACCATGATTTCAGTTACATGTAGAAGCTAAAAAAAAAAATGAAACAAGTGAACAAAGAAAATAGAAACAAAGTCATAAGTACAGAAAACTGATGGTTGCCAGAGGAAGGTGGGGTTAAAAATAGGTGGAATAGTTGAAAAGGATTAATATGTGTAAACTTCTAGTTATAAAATAAATGTCATATGGATGTGAAGTACAACCTAGGGGATAGAGTTAATAATACCGTAATAACTTTATATGGAGACAGATGATGACTAAACTTATTGCGGTCATCATTTCATAATGTTTATAAATGTCAAATCATTATGTTGCATAGCTAAAACTAGTATAATATGTCATGTTAATTATAGTTAAGTTAAAAAAAGATTGCCATGTTTTTTAGTGGAGTTGAGTGAAGCATGAAGGTACAAAACTTGTGCCAGGAAGGAAAACTTTGAACTCGGGTTTGAACACTGTGTGGAAAGTCCATAAAAATGAAATCACTCAGATAATACTCATAGCTTGGAGAAAGTGCTTAAAGTGCAAGAAAAATGGGTATCTGTGTCAACAAGTAACTGGCTGAAAATTTTGGAAGTTACTTTAATAAAATCCAACAAGGAAAGTATTCTATGCTATGACCACTCAGCAAAAAGAGAATTAAAAAAAAAAAAGTCTAGATTTTTAATGATTTTTCTTTTTACGAGAGAGGAAGACAATGAAATAGAATGAGGGAAGATGATGAATGTCAGAAATACAAGATTGAATGCAAGAAACCATAAGATACCTGGGAATAAACCTAACCAAAGAGGTAAAGGATCTGTACTCGAGGAACTACAGAACACTCATGAAAGAAATCGAAGAAGACATAAAAAGATGGAAGACCATTCCATGTTCTTGGATCGGAAGAATAAACATTGTTAAAATGTCTATACTACCTAGAGCAATCTATACTTTTAATG
>PISX010010886.1:0-68109 GCA_004024625.1 Mellivora capensis | reverse complement strand
TGAGAGGACCATGTGGTTCTTCTCTCTTCTCTTATTGATTTGTTCTATCACATTGATTGATTTGCGAATGTTGAACCACCCTGTAACCCAAGAATGAAACCACCTGGTCATGGTGGATGATCTTTTTAATGTGCTGTTGGATCCTGTTTGCTAGGATCTTGTTGAGAATCTTAGCACCCATATTCATCAGTGAAATTGGTCTGAAATTCTTCTTTTTGGTGTGGTCTTTGCCTGGTTTGGGGATCAGGGTAATGCTGGCTTCATAAAAAGAGTCTGGAAGTTTTCCTTCTGCTTCAATTTTTTGAAACAGCTTCAGGAGAATATGTATTGTTTCTTCTTTAATAGTTTGGCAGAATTCCCCAGGGAATCCGTCAGGTACTGGGCTCTTGTTTTTTGGGAGTTTTTTGATCACTGCTTCAATCTTGTTACTAGATATCGGTCTATCAGGTTGTCAATTTCTTCCTGGTTCAATTTTGGGAGTTTATATTTTTCCAGGAATGCATCCATTTCATCTAGGTTGCTTAACTTATAGGCATATAACTGTTCATAATAGCTTCTGATGATTGTTTCTACTTTCTTGGTGTTAGTTGTGATCTCTCCCTTTTCATTCATAATTTTATTAATTTGAGTTTTCTCTCTTTTCTTTTGGATTAGTGTGGCCAATGGTTTATCAATCTTATTGATTCTTTCAAAAAACCAGCTTCTAGTTTCATTGATACGTTCTACTGTATCTCTAGTTTCTACCTCATTGGTCTCTGCTCTAATCTTGATTATTTCCCTTCTTGTGTGTGGAGTTGGTTTAACTTATTGTTGATTCTCCAGTTCTTAAGGTGTAGAGACAGCTGGTGTATTCTGGATTTTTCAATTTTTTTGAGGGAGGCTTGGATGGCTATGTATTTCCCCCTTAGGACTGCCTTTGCTCTATCCCATAGGTTTTGGACCAAAGTATCTTCATTCTCATTGGTTTCCATGAATTGTTTAAGTTCTTCTTTGATCCCCTGGTTGATACAAGCATTCTTAAGCAAGGTGGTCTTTAGCTTCCAGTTGTTTGAGTTCCTTCCAAACTTTTCCTTGTGGTTGAGCTCCAGTTTCAAAGCATTGTGATCTGAGAATATGCAGGGAATAATCTTAGTCTTTTGGTATCAGTTGAGTCCTGATTTGTGACCCAGTATGCAGTCTATTCTGGAGAAGGTTCCATGTGCACTTGAGAAGAATGAGTATTCTGTTGTTTTAAGGTGGAATGTTCTGTATATATCTATGAGGTCCATCTGGTCCAATGTATCATTCAATGCTTTTGTTTCTTTATTGATTTTCTGCATGGATGATCTGTCTATTACTAAGAGAAGTGTGTTAAGATCTCCTACTATCAATGTATTCATATCAATATGACTCTTTATCTTGATTAATAGTTTTCTTATGTAATCGGCTGCTCCCATATTGAAGGCATAGATATTTACAATTGTTAGATCATCTTGGTGGATAGTCCCTTTAAGAATGATGTAGTGTCCTTCTGTATCTCTGACTACAGTCTTTAGTTTAAAATATAATTTATGTGATATGAGAATCGCTACCCCAGCCTTCTTTTGAGACCCATTTGCATGAAAGATGCTTCTCCATCCCTTCACTTTTAATCTGGGTGTATCCTTAGGTTTGAAATGGGTCTCCTGTAGACAACATATGGATGGGTCCTGTCGTTTTATCCAATTTGCAACCCTGTGTCATTTTATGGGCGCATTTAGGCCATTCACATTGAGAGTGATTATTGATAGATGTGTTTTTATTGACATCATGTTACCTTTGAAGTCTTTCTTTCTGTAGATTGTCTCTATATTTCTGTTCAATGATATTCTTAGGATTTTTCCTCTTTTATAGAACCCTCCTTAATATTTCTTGCAGTGTCGGCTTGGTGGTCGCATACTCTTTTAAGCCTTGCCGGTCTTGGAAACTCTTTATCTCTCCATCCATTTTGAATGTCAGTCTTGCTGGATAAAGTATTCTTGGCTGCATGTTTTTCTCATTTAGTGCCCTGAATGTATCTTGCCAGCCCTTTCTGGCTTGCCAGGTTGCTGTGGACAGGTCTGACATTATTCTGATGGACTTTCCTCTGTACATAAGGAGTTTCTTTGTCCTAGCTGCTTTCAAGAGAGTTTCTCTAGAATTATAATTCCTCATTCTTACTCTCAGGTGTCTCGAGGTGTTTCGAGAATCTAAAATCTTGGGGGGGGGCGTTCTGCCTCTAGTACATGAACGCTGGTTCCATTTGCGAGATTTGGAAAATTTTCATAGAGAACGTGTTCCACTATATCCTCTAGACTTCTTTCTTTCTCCTCCCCTTCAGGGATTCCAATAATTCTGACATTGGAACGTTTCATGGCATCATTTATTTCCCTGATTCTGTTTTCGTGGCTTCTAAGCTGTTTGTTCCAGGCTTCCTCCTGATCCTTTCTCTCTATCTGTTTGTCCTCCAGATCACTAATTCTATCTTCTGTCTCAGTTACCCTTAGCTTTTAGAGAATTTAGATTAGATTGGAACTCATTGAGAGCCTTGTGAACATCATCCCTAGTGGCTTTTAGTTCTGCCCTAATCAATTCCGTTTGGTCATTCATGGCTTTCTCCAACCTAGCTATTGCCTGCATAATTGTTAGCCTGAATTCCCTTTCTGACATAATGTCTATGTCGGTAGCCATTAGCTCTGTTGCAGAGGGCCCATCCTCTGAATTTTTCTTCTGCTGGTCATTCCTCCTCCTAGTCATTTTGGTGGGAGATGGCTGAATGTGTGTAGCTGGATGTATTGACTGTGGTGCAATCAAGGTGCACCCTGGAACGCTTTTGAGCAATCAAGTGTCCCCACCCAAACTAAAGAAAAAAAGAAAGAGAGAAGAAGAAAAGAGAGAGAGAGAGAGAGAGAGGGACTGGAAAAAGAAAGAAAGATAAAAGAGAAGGCTCAGCCCAAATGGGCCCCAAGGTAAGGTTTGTGAAGTATACAAACAAATACAGACAAACAAAAAGACTGATAAAAGTATATGACAAGAGAAGAAAAAAAAATACATATATATGTAGAAGCAAAACAAACAAACAAACAAACAAACAAAAAAACCTCATCAAAAATAACCCCAAGTATAAGATTTATATACTACCAGGACAAACACAAATACACAGAAACACTGGCAGAAGAAAAAGATGGGAGAGTGGTTCTAAATTCTCAGTGTGGGCGAGGAAGGTTATCTCAATTCTTCCTGGATGTATCTTGATATATTTTTTATAGGACACAACTTTCCTAAGATAACGGGGGATTAAAGATTGGTTTACCTATAGGGGTAACATTGTTTGGGGAAAGAGGATTACCTTGAAGTTTAACCCTATATGAATACTAACAAATAAAAATAAAGAAAAGAATGATCTAAACTAAAGTAAAATTTAAAAAAAAATTAAAAAAATAGAAAAGCAAAAGAAGAACTCGGGTATATGTATCAAAAAGTTCATGTTAAAAGGTTATTATGGAATTTGATGTACTGGACATCTCACTGTGATGGTAAATAGGCTAAAAAATCTATATAAAAAATAAAAAAAATTTAAAATGAACCAGAATAGTGGGAATGAATTAAAAATTAAAAGTTGTATCTATGAAGTAGTAGTGATTGTTCTCCTGTCGGTTTGCTTGTTTGTTTTTTCCTGGTTGGCTTTCTGGGGGAGGGGCCTGCCACGTGGGTTTTCAGGCAGTGTTTCCTGAGTTAAGTCCTCCTGCCCCCCTCAAGGGGGTGGGCTCTGAGGAAACTGGCCCTTCAGGCTTTTGTTCTCTGGAGGTTTTTATGTCTGTTAGTTTGTTTTCTCTCCACTTGGCAGCTTCCGATGGTACTTGGAGTTTTAGAGGAAAGCAAACTGCACCCAGACCTCCCTCCCAGAGAGAAGCCCAAGTCCATTCCCCTCTGGGTGCTGCAGAGCACACAAGCTCCCCGCTGGCCGCTGGCAGAGCAGGTTCCCAGCCATGGTCTCTGGGGACACAGGAACTCCTGCTTGTACCCAAAACCACAACAGTGGCAGCTGTCTTGGCAGCTACAGACTACCAGAGAGGTTCCAAGCAGCGATCTCACACTGAGATTTTCCCGCTGGCCTGGGCTGGGAGAGCTCAGACTTTCTGGGTCTGAGAGCGCCGGGCTGGCACTTCCGCACACCTCTCTCAGGGGAGGGTGTGGAGCGTGTCTCAGGCTCTGCTAGCGTGGCGCACGCGTGGGGACTGCAAAAAGGCTGTTTCTGCCGCTCAAGGGTCCCAGCCCCTCCCGCATGCCAAGCGCCCTTAGGAGGTCTCCTGGCAGCTCAGGGGCCAAGACCTGGTTTCTCTGCCGCACTCTCTCTGGCTCAGCTCCAGGGGTGTCTGTCCTCAGTCAGGGGACTTAAGCCCCTGTTCCTAACCGTTCCAATTCTCACAATTTCACTCTGCGATCCTTTGCTCTTTCTGAGTGCTTTTTACCAGACTTCAAGTTAATGCTGGTCCCCAGATGCAGGAGACTCTCATATTGGGGTATTACTTTCCAATGGGTCACCTCTGGTGGCTCCCTCCCCCTTTTGTTTATCTTCCTATACCAGTCCGACATTCCCACTCCGCTTTACCTGCCCACTTGTGTCGTCTGCCCCCATAGAAATCCAGACATGTATAATTCTTATCTCAGGCTGATTTCATGGGTGATTGGAGTTCCTTGGTAGGTAATCAGCTCACTTTAGGGTACAGGTTGAAACGGCACCTCCTCCTAGTTCCCTGCCATCTTGTCCCTGACAATGACCTCTTAATATTTTTGTAGTGATCATAACTAAAAAGATAGCTATCCACAAAAATTCATCCTAAGTTTTTTCTTGTCTACATGGCTGAACTTCATTTCTTTGCTCCCTTGAAGTTTGCACTGGCTCTATTGATAAATCCTAGCCCAAGTAATGAAAATTGAAGTGATATATATCTCTTCTGGGGCCACCACCTGTTGAACAAGCTGTATATTAAAGATGCCAGAGCTTCCATTAGGGCCCTCCACTGACTGAGTAAGGATATCTACTAATTTGCAACACATACCCTATGCTGTTAAATAAACAAGAAATTAGCTCTATTTCTTAAGCAAATGAACTGTTTTTAAGTCTTTCATTACCATATATTGGCCTTAACTAATAAAACCATACTACTTGAAGACAGACAAAAACATTCTGTTTTTTTTTTTAATTGTTTTTTTTCTAAACCTATTTTTTGACTAGCCAAGGAGAAGTAAAGCAGCAAGTTGTGATGCTTTCCTGTATAACCATATCTACCTTATTTCCAGGTTGAGTATTGGGTAGGTATAAATCATCCACCTATGGGTTTCAATTTCTCCCCACTTTAATCTGGGATATGGGCATTATCTTACCTATAAAGGGAGACTTTCAGTAAAGATAAAATGAATAATTTTATAGAAACAGATTGACAATATGCAAGGGGCCTTTAAAGTTGCTTTAATATTCTTATGCATTTAATTTGGCATCATCGCTTCAAATATTCCTGGCTGGAAATATTTTAGCTAAGGTTTACTCTTCACTGGTGATAATGAAGGTAGTTCTTCAGTGATCACCAAAGACTTGCCATTAAGAACTATTTATATAATATGTTTCCCTGGTCTGTTGAATTGTCTTCTGGAAAGCTATGTCACATGCTTTTAGAGACAACATTTTAAGAAATATTCTTAGGTATATTTAAGGATAATTTTTTCCCTTGAAATATATAATCATCACGCTCTCTCCCAGCATTTGGAAGATCTTCATTAATAAACCTATTCTGAGAATCACCTCAGAAATAACTGTTCTAATTTCCTATCATTTCATATTATATTACAATAAGTAATATCTCCCTTTCTTTGTACTTTTCAAATTTGCTAATGTGGGATAGTCTCTTTTTCTTTTTAAATACTGTTTCACTTGAAAAAATTACTTAAATTCATTCATTCATTCGTTCATTCACTCATAAATCAAGCATATATCTCTAATTATTCTGATCTGTTTTCCTATTGCTTCCCTCATTAGGGCTGATCCCTAATGGAACAGTGACAAAGTTGATCAATAGAGCTCTGCTTCCTCTGTAGTTTTTTATTTCTCTTTGTAGATTCCTGGAATATTTATGAACCTGACCCTTATAATGGGGATGAAAAATTATTTGAGCATTTAAAGAATACCATATTTGAGTTATTCAGGGCCCATGATGCCTATGTAGCAGGCAAGATCTAGATCAAAGTTAGATATTTAGAGGAGGGTTTTAAAAGTTACTGTTTAAGGAAACCTGGGTGGCTCAATCTGTTAAGCCTTTTATTTATTTATTTATTTTTATTTCTTTTCAGCATAACAGAATTCATTGTTTATGCACCACACCCAGTGCTCCATGCAATACGTGCCCACCATATTATTTTTAACATATATCATTTGTTTCAGGGGTACAGGTCTGTAATTCATCAGCCTTACACAATTCACGGTGCTCACCATAGCACATGCCCTTCATAATAACTATCCCCCAGCTATACCATCCCTCCCAACCTCCCACCACTCCAGCAACCCTTAGTTTGTTTCATGAGTTTAAGAGTCTCTTATGGTTTGTCTCCCTCTCTGGTTCCTTCTTGTTTCGTTTTTTTCAGGCAAGGGATCATAGTGGAAGAGAGCTAAAAATGAAATAAGCCTCTGATTCTTAGTTTTGGCTCAAGTCATGATGAGATTGAGACCTACAGAGGGCTCAGCAGAGAGTCTGCTTGAAGGTTCTCTCCACTGCCCCTCACCCAACTTACCCAGTGCCACGTGTGCATGTGTGCTCTCTCTCTCTCTCAAATATATAAATAAATCTTTAAAAATATAAAGCCAAAGGTGCTGTTTTAAAAAACATATATATGAGCAAGATTTAAAATGACAACATTGAGAAGACATAGTGCAGTATTCCAGCTATGGCTTTTGGTAGAAATACATGAGCGACTTATTGTGACCTGTCAAGGAAGGACCTGAGGAAAATACCCTGACCTCATGTTCATTCCAATCTCCAGTCTCCTACTAGAGACTCCCATTGGACAAGCTTAACATGTAATAAAAGTGTAAAGTGACTCATTAGTGAACATCCCAGGGCTGGTGGGAGAAGCAGGTAGAAGTATAGAAATAAGTCTGGAAAAAGTTTAGGAATTGGTCTGGAAAAGCAAATGGAAGACAATTAGGGGAAGGTATAGAAGCACAGCACCAGAAACACAAAGATGGTCTATGAATATATAAAGAGATCCATGACAAGGAGCCAGAGAGAACTAACATCTAGAGGACCTACTCTGTGTCAGCAGATGGCATCCTTATTTAAGTAAACCTTCAAGAAGCTTTATGAAATATTATCCTATTTTATACAGTTTCAGTAACATATATATATAAGTTCAATATTATATAAGTTATTGAAAGAAACCTAATCCAAGTTTATAAACACTATGCCACAATTTGAATGAAGGTTTATTGGGCTTTGCAGTCACTCTGCTTTCAAATTGAAGGGAGTGAGCCAGGCTGGGAGAGAGCCAAGAAGCTGGCAGTTAAAACAAGATTGAAAATCAGATATCCATAGAATAGCTTAGATGCATAGAACACACGGACTCTGGACAAAAAAATAAAAGATAGGACAACAAGTTATATAGCATTATCCTCCTATAATAAAGCAACTAGCAACATTGAAAGGAAACCTTATTCTCAGACAATTCACAGAATTCTCATTCTCAGGAGTACAGAGGCTGTGCTGCTATTTAGAAGACACGGTTATGGCAATAAGCTATCTCTCTTCTTTCAAATCCCCATATGTAAATGGCCAACTGTCTTTTCTGTGCCTGATGAAAGTAATTTGGGGCTCAGTGTGCTAGAGTATTCCATACTTTACAAGGTAAAATCTGTACTTCCTACTGACAATGTGTAAGCTGTAGTGATTTTAGGTAAGAAATTTATTAAAATCTGCATTTGTAATGCTAATTTTACTAAAGCATGTTAGAAGCAACTAGAGCATTGCTGCTTCTTAAGACGGTTTCTTAGACACATCAGCATTAGAATTAAAATGTAGCATTCCCAAAGTGGTGGGTGGAAAATACAAAACCAAAAAGAAATGCTAAGGTGTTTTGATGCATCATGGTTTAGAGGCCTTTGATTTTAAATTTAGCTACTTAATGACATAGAGTCAGGAATTTCAAGCAGAATCTCAGTGCCAGCTCCCTACTCATATTGTACACCAGGGAAATTATTTCACCTCTCTAGAATTCACTTTACTCACTTGTAAAATAAATTATTTGGATTGCATAATCCCTAGTAATGGTTCCTTGACTGAGGCTAGGTTGCCCATATTATGGTTAAGTGCAAATGAAGGAGTTTAAATGTAGTAAGATTATCCCTAAGCACTCTTTTCATCACCTATGCATATTCTCCTTTAAATAATACCAAGCTCTCATACTAATCACATAAATTTGTAAAGATTAAATTCAAATTCTACCACTTCCATGAAGCCCTTTTTTTCTTCAGTTTTCCCATACCCATCCATAGTTTTTTTTAAGGTATAATTTACATACAGTAATATTCACCCTTTTCAGTGCACAATTCTACAAGTTTGACAAGTGCATACAGTCATGCAATCACCACCATAATTAATACATATACCAGTTCCATCACCCACAGAAATTCCCTACTGCTGTTCTCTGGTCAACACCATTGCACCTGGAGACCACTGTTATGTTTTCAGTACTTAGAATAGTGGCATGGATTTGAAAATGCCATATAAAAAGAATTACACAGTATGTAGCCATTTGAGTCTGGCTTCTTTCACTTGGAATAATGCATTTGACACTCATCTAAATTACAGATTAAATTAATTAATTAAATCACATAGTTTGAATATTATGTACATGGTGTGAGTTTTTCTGGGCTTTATTCAGTTTGGTGTTCCCAGATCTCAAATCTGTGGCTTAGAGTGTCTCTTTAGTTTTGGAAAATTCATTGCCATTATTTCTTCACATTATTTATTCTGCACCCCTCCTTTTTTTCTCTTTCTCCTAAGGGAGTCAAATTACATATATCTTAGGTGATTTTATATTATTTCATGGCTCTGGAACACTCTGATCTGTTCCTAATGTTTTGTCCTTTTCAAGTTCTAGTTTTGTATAGTTTCTATTGACATATTTTCAAGTTCATTGATTCCATCTTCATCTGTGTCAAGTCTACTGATGGATCTTGAAAAGATTTTTCTCTTCTTTTTTTTCTGCTCTTTTTAACTGAGGTACAATTGGTGCATACTATTTTATTAGTTTCAGATGTGTAATATAATGATTCAATATTGGTTACACTACAAAATGATCACCACAATATGTCTAGTTTTCCCATGCAAAGTTCTATAATTTGCAATACAATATTATTGACTATAGTCACCAATACTGTATATTAAATCCTCATGACTTATTTATTTTATTTTAAAATTTTATTTATTTATTTTAGAGAGAGAGCACACATGTGCACATGAGTGAGGGGAGGGTCAGAGAAGAGGGAGAGAATCCTCAGGCAGACCCCCCTGCTGAGTGCAGAGCTTGACATGGGGCTTGATCCCAGGACCCTGAGATCATGACCTGAGCCAAAATCAAGAATTGGATGCTTAACCGACTGAGCCACCCAGGCACCCCATGACTTATTATTTTTTTAAGCTTTCCTTTTTTAAAAAATTTTGTTTTATTTCTTTTCAGTGTTCCAGAGTTCATTGTTTATGCACCACACCCAGTACTCCATGCAATACCTGCCTTCCATAATAACCACCACCAGGTTCACCCAATCCCCAACCCCCCTCCCCTCCAAAACCCTCAGTTTGTTTCTCAGAGTCCATGGTCTCTCATGGTTTGTCTCCCCCTCCGATTTCCCCCCACCTACTTCTCTCCATCTAATGTCTTCTGTGTTATTCCTTATGCTCCACAAATAAGTGAAACCATATGATAATTGACTTTCTCTGCTTGACTTATTTCACTCAGCATAATCTCTCCCAGTCCTGTCCATGTTGATACAAAAGTTGGGTATATTCATCCTTTCTGAAGGAGGCATAATACTCCATTGTATATATGAACCATATATGCTTTATCCATTCGTCCATTGAGGGGCATCTTGATTCTTTCCACAGTTTGGCAACTGTGGCCATTGCTACTATGAACATTGGGGTACAGATGGCCCTTCTTTTCACTACATCAGTATCTTTGGAGTAAATACCCAGTAGTGCAATTGAGGGTCATAGGGAAGCTCTATTTTTAATTTCTTAAGGAATCTCCACACTGTTTCCCAAAGTGGCTGCACCAACTTGCATTCCCACCAAGAGTGTAAGAGGGTTCTCCTTTCTCCACATCCTCTCCAACACATGTTTACTGATTTATTTGTTTTTTAACAGGAAATTTATACCTCTTGACTCCCTTTTCCCATTTTGCCAAACCCCCAATGTCCCTCTCATGTGAAAACTGCCAATCTGTTCTCTGAATCTATGAGTTTTATTTATTTTGTTTTGTAGATTTGTAAATGAGATCATGTGGTATTTGTGTTTTTCCGTTGGACTTACTTTATTTAAAATAATACTTTCAAGGTCTAGCCATGTTACTGCAAATGGCAAGATTTCATTTTTAATGGCTGAGTAGTATTCCATTGCATATGTGTATTCACATATACCATATATAAATATAATATGTATATAGTATAATATATACCAATGCCATATATATAAATATTATATATGTTATATATATAAATCATGTTTCCTTTTTTCCTTTATCAGTGGTTCTTAGTTTGTTTTCATATCTAGGCTATAATGCTGCAATGAACATGGGGATGCATATATTTTTTGAACTAGTGTTTTCATTTCTTCAGATACACAGAAGTGGAATTGCTGGATTATATGGGTAGTTCTGTTTTTTATTTTTTTACAAACTTCCATACTGTTTTCCATAGTGACTGTACCAATTTATATTCCTACCAACACTGCACAAGTGTTCCCTTTTCTCTACATCCTCACCAACACTTGTTATTTTGTCTTTTCGATAATAGCCAATTTTGCAGGTGTCAGATGATGTCTCATTGTGGTTTTGATTTTTATTTTCCTGTTGACTAGCGATGTTGAGCACCTTTTTTATTTGCCCATTGGCCATCTATATGTCTTTTTTTTTGCCCACAAAAAAAAATATATGTCTTTTTAAAAAAAAATTTCTTTTCAGATCATAAGTCCATTTTTTTAATTGAATGGTTTGTTTTCATGTTATTAAGTTACATAGGTTTTTGTGGGTTTTTTTTTTTTGTAAGAGTTTATTTATTTATTTGTCAGAGTGAGAGAGAGAGCACAAGTAGAGGAGGAGCTGGCAGAGGGAGAATCAGTTTCCTTGTTGAGCAAGGAGCCTGATGTGGGACTTGATCCCAGGATCCTGGAATCATGACCTGAGTTGAAGGCAGACACTTAACCGACTGAGCTACTCAGGCATCCCAAGTTGCTGGATTTTTTTAAGTAGATTTTAAATATTAACTCATATTGGATATACAATTTCCAAGTATCTTTTCCCATTCAGTAGGTTGCCTTTTTGTTTTGTTGACCATTACTTTGCTGTGCAGAACCTTTTAATGATGTAATCGCATTTGTTTATATTTTCTTATTGCCTTGTCTTTGGAGTCAGATCCAAAAAAATATTGCAAAAGCAATGTCAAGGAACTTACTGTCTGTGTTTTTTTCTAGGAGTTTTATGGTTTCTGGCTTTTTATGTTCAAGTGTTTAATCCATTTTGACTTAATTTTTGTGTATGGCATAAGACGGTGGTCCAGTTTCATCATTTTGCATGTGGCTGTCTAGTTTTTCTAACACCACTTACTGTGAAGAGACTATCCTTTCCCCATTGTATATTACTGCCTCCTTTGTTGTAAATGTATTGACCATATATGTGTCGGTTTATTTCTGGGCTCTCTATTTGGTTCCATTGATTTATGTGTCTGTTTTTGTGCTAGTACCATATAGTTTTGACTACTATAGCTTTGTAATGTAGTTTGAAATCAGGGATTGTGATACTTCTGGCTTTGTTTTTTTCCCTCAAGATTCCTCTGGTTTTTCAGGGTCTTTGGTAGTTCCATACAAATTTTAGAATTATTAGCTCTCCTTCAATTTTTAATAGGGATTAAGTTGAATCTGTAGATTGCTTTGGGTAGCAGGTACATTTTAACAATATTAATTTTTCCAATTCATGAACTTGGAATATTTTTCCATTTGTGTCATCCACAGTTTCTATCATCTTACAGTTTTCAGTGTATAGGTCTTTCACCTCCTAGGTTAAATTTATTCCTAGATATTTTGTTCTGTTTGATGTAATAGTAAATGGCATTGTTTTCAGAATTTCTCCTTCTGACAGCTTTGTATTAGTGTACAGAAATGCAATGGATTTCTGTATGTGAATTTGTATACTATGACTTTACTGAATTCATTTATTAGTTCTCATAGTTTTTTGGTAGAATCTTTAGTGATTTTTGTGTGTAGTATAATGTCATCTGCAAATAATGACAGTTTTACTTCTTCCTTACCAATTTAAATTCCCTTTATTTCTGTTTCTTGTCTGATTGATGTGACTAGAACTTGAGTATTATGTTGAATAAAAGTGGGGAGAATGGACATCCTTATCATAGTCGATCTAAGATGAAAGCTTTCCTTTTTTCAGCATTGAGTATAATATTAGCTGGAGGTTTGTCATTTATGCCCGTTATCATGTTGAGGTACAATCCCTCTAAACCCAGTTTATTGAGAGTTTTTATCATAAATGGGTGTTATATTTTGTCATGCTTTTTCTGCATCCATTGAAATAATCACATGAATTTTATCTTTCATATTGTTAATATGGTGTACTTATAATTTAATATATGTTTAAAACTTTTTATTTTACTTTCATTAGGCAAATGAGATCCATATCCCTCTCTTCCATGTTTTTCCCCGACTTTGGATTTCTTCTGTGATTTTTATTTTATGGAAATGAATAGTTTCCATTAAAGTACATCTACTTTAATCCCTGGCTTTTTCAGTGGAAGAGGGAGAATTGAACTTGGAATTACAGACAACCTTGGGAATGTAAACAGAATGGCCCAAATCACGTGAGTGTCATCAGTCATGTATGACAAAGAGGGACAGAAGTTGGAAACCATTGCTGTACTTGAAGTAATTTGAGAAATTTATCCTGTATTCAGCCTTACTGTTAAAGCACAGTAGATAACTAGGCAGATAGGAAAAAAAAAAGAAACCCTTATTGTTCCATGCTTTGGAAGACTTGCCAGCACATAGGCATCCATCTAGTTAGACATGCCAACTTCCATGATTTCAAACAGAGATAAGCAAATAAAAGTGTTATCTCTCTAGAAACTCTTGTTCTAAGTAGTTTCCTCCATTAGTTCCAATCTTACTCAGTGCTAAACCCGGTCATTCACAAACAAGAATCTCTTGATGTTGCCCTTCATCATGGGGAAGAGAAATGCCTGTCTTTGATTAGCATTATGTTGCTGAATTTGATCACAGGGTAATATCATTGTTCATAGACTCTATTGAGCCAAAATAAGGGGCTTGAGTTTTTTTCTTTGGCATTCTCTTACATCAGTGGATAGAGGTGTAGAGGAAGGAAAAAAAGCTTCTAATGTGAAGCCAAAGAAACAGTGAATGTGAAGGAAAAGAAACAATATCTATAAAGTGGGACATTTTCATGCTAACGAAAAATTCTAGAATTTCCACATACATGTTAGTAAAAGCTTTATAACAGTGTGTGAGTACATTTAGGTCAGTAAGGAAACACTTAAGGGAGAAAATTAGTGAGGAAGTAATTGTTTAGTGCACTAAATGTTGCCCTTCTGATCTGAAAGATTTAATGCAAATTTTACAATCTTAAATTATTCCCAGGGAGATTATTTTAAGTGAATGTTCTCTGAAAATGCAATACCATATCCTCTTTACCTTCATTTCTCACACAGTTTATGTAGAGTCATTTTAAGATGAACTCTGTAAGACAATCAATTGTTTGGTTATATAATAACTTTGTGAAAATATATTTGCTACTAGACATTACATTTTCAGTATGCTAGAACTATAGATAAAATCCAATTAATGCAAGCGGTTTTGTAGTGAATATTCAAGCTAAAGGAGATGTTTAAAGGAAAAACAAATATGACAGACACGAGCCACTGTCACCCATCAACTGTCTCGATTTCTCAAGTACTTTGACTTGGTTATTTTATTCAGAATTTTATTCAGGTTGGTGACTAGGCTGCTGGAAGGTTAGAAATGTATAATAGAGAGGAAAGTTTAATAATAAGTGCAACCTGATGCCAGAGAAAAACTGCAGAAGAGCTCATTCTCCTCTCCCTGCCCACATAGAGGTCCACACAGTCTAACAGTATTATTTATAGTGTTATGACTATTACATAGGCAAGGGACAGAGAAAGTACTTATATTATGGGGAATTTACCATATGCAAGGCGTAACCAGATATCATTACCGTATATTGCCAATTTAAAATTTTCTAACAGGATCTGCCTATAAAATGAAAACATAGTGCCTATAACTGATAATCTGAAAAGCAAAAACATCCTAATGCAGATTAAAAGGAGCAGTCATTAAGATTTTCGTGGGTCTGGTGAAAACAAATATATTTTAACTGCAATTGTTGCAGTGGGTTTTGTTTTAGATAGATGCTGATCTCCTAGTCACTTCTTTATGTGAACATTCCCATACCCCCACTCTTTCCATACTCTATGCAGTAAATTGCTTCCCCTACATTCCTGTTTTACTGTATTCCTATGTATTCATTTGGCTACAATTGCATTTATCCAATTCTGTTACTTTTTTATGTATATGTGCCTCAGTGTTGTGAGCAAGTAGACTATAAATATTCATTTTATTAATTATCACATTTCCCCTCGGCCTCAATGATGTCAAGGGTTGAACCAAACTCTGCATGGAGACAAGGAGCTTAGACCCTATTGAAGGAGAAACATAAAGAGCATAAAAAGACATAATAAAGGAAATGAGGCTAGTAACTTTGGGTATCATGGGAAGAGCAACATCACCTTGCCTCAGAGAGTTAAGGGTTTACTGGAGAAGAAAATTATGTGACTATAAACTAGTAGATAAGTCTACTAGGCTGCTAGTTAGTGAGATGAGGAAATAGAGAAAATTATTCTAGGCAGAAGGGAAAGCAAAACAATGTGCACATCGTAAGATAAAAATTTCAATAATTCTATATTATACTGAAAACCAAATGACAAAAAAGGAAGCCACGTGTCATTGGATAGGGAGCACATAATGGAAGCTTCTGTAGAGGTTGTTAAAAGAGCTTAGACTTTATTCTTTATTGATGGGTAGTCAGGGAGAGGTGTTTTGTTTTTTTTTTTTAACATTTTAACAGTGTTTATTCTTCCCATCCATGAGCATGGAATGCTCTTCCATCTTTTTGTGTCTTCTTCAATTTCTTTTTTTTCCATTTTATTTTATTTTATTTCTTTTCAGTGTTCCAGCATTCATTGTTTATGCACCACACCCAGTGCTCCATGCAATATGTGCTCTCCTTAATACCCACCACCAGACTCACCCAACCCCCCACCCCGCTCCCCTCCAAAACCCTCAGATTGTTTCTCAGAGTCCACAGTCTTTCATGGTTTGTCTCCCCCTCCAATTTCCCCCAAGTCACTTCTCCTCTCCATCTCCCAATGAGTAGCTACTGTGCAGCTGTGGAAAGAATGAATTTAAAATTAATAATATTGGAAACCAGGAGCCTAACTGGTTTTAATGGTTTTAGTAATCCGTGTGAGAGATTGTGGCGGCCTGAAGTAAAGTGATATTAGAAGTGAAGAGACGGACTGGCCAGTGCTTGGTTCTCTGCTTCAGCTTCACATTAGAACACCTAAGGATCTTACAAAAATCCTGATGTCTAGTGCACCCCCTCACCCTGCCCCAAACCATTTCAATCAAAATTTTAAACTGAAGTATCAGTATTTTTAAAAGCTGTGCCACCAAGGTTGTAAATTTGTGGACTAGAGACACTTTGAAGAGATAAAGTTAGCAGGTCTTGGTGATGGATTGATAAAGGAAAGGAAAGACAGTGATGTTAAGTATAAAACCCAGATTTGTAGTTGGGCAGACTGGGCAGATGCTAGTACTGGATAGTCCAATCTATTTTTTCTAGCCCAGGTCATGGCCACATATTAAGTGGAGATCAAATTAGGAAGCCCAAGACAGGAACAGTCCTGTGAGAAACCTCCGGAGTTCTAGAAACTTGTCCTTACTGACCACTGCTCTGCCAAAAAACAAAAAAAAATGCTGAACTACCCATGGCCTATCTTGCTAGCTGTAGGAGAATCCTTGTTACCAACTCCAAATGTCTATTTATCTTTATCTTTACTTCTTTTTTTTTTCTTGCCTCCTTGAAACAAAAGATTTTTAAGCTGTATTCAGTGAAATAAAGGTTGGTGGGCTGCTGAGAGTGGTATTTGACTAAGGGAATTTGAGTAGATGGACTGGTGGGCTTCTACCACCCTTCCCTCAGTTAAGCAGAACAGCTTCATTTTATTTATATAGATATTAAAATGCAGCACAATATTTTATTTTAAAAAAAGTTATGCTAAAATTAGTTTGAAAACATCTGTGCCAGTAGATGGTGAGTGGAAACGGATTAATCAGATACAGTAAATGCTATTGATTTTATTGCTTTAAAGTTTAAGGGGATTATTAAAATGATTTTCAAATTGCCAAGGCAGGCTGAGTCACACCCTGGAGACAGCCATATATGTTGCCTAAAATAAGGTTGGCTGATGCTGGAGCAGACAGTTGGTATTTTTTGATTTAGCTCTTAAACTTCCTTTTTGTTCAGTTTTCTGGCTTTACTCCTGATTGGTAGTTACCTAAGCTAGATACCCTGGTTCTCTAGACTTCAAATCTCCATCTTCCTCTTGGCATCTTATATCCATGAGAGGTAGCCTGATGAATCTCCACACATTCTTTTGAACTATTCAAAATAGGTTTTATTTTTCTTTCAATAGATATATAATAGCACAAGGTAGATGAAGATATAAAATAAAATCTCCCCTCAAATGGTTCTTCCAGCAAATGATTTTCCTTCTACAGGAGCCAGTAGATTCTTATGTCCATGTTCAAAGACATTCACTGCATATAGATGAGTGTTCATGTGTGTTTCATTTTTTTTTTCTTTTTAACAAATAACATACTCTTCTGTACTTTGGTTTTCTCACTTAGCATATATTCTGAGGATGATTCTTTATCCATATGTGATGATCTCCTTTGTTTTTTTAAAACAAATTCTTCTATTATGTAGATATACAGTAACTAAGTTAATCAGAGGTAGTATTTAGTATTTTTTTATATTGTGCTATTACAAACAATGTTGCGGTGAATATATGCATATACTTATATAAGCATGCTTATGGAACAAATTCCTGGAAGTGGAATTGCTGCTTCTGCATCAAATTTCCATAGATATTGCCAAATAATTTCCATAAATATAGCACCATTTTACAGTCCCAGAAAAATATAAAAAAAGTGTCTATTTTCCCTACCCTCATCAACACAGTGTATTTGTAAACATTTTCATCTTTGCTAATTTAAAAAACATCTTATAGTTTTAACTTATATTTATCTTATACTGAATAAGGTTGAGCATATTTTCACATGCTTAGGGACCTGTTTGTATTTGCATTTCTTGGACCTGTCTAAATCTTTTGCCCAATTTAACTTGAGTTGCTGTTATTTGTTCTTATTGCTTTATAGAAAATCTTTAACTATTAAGAAAATCAATTTCCTTTTGGAAACTGGAATTGGACATTTTTTTCTTACTTTTTTTGTAGTTTTTCTCTATAGGATAGTTTTAAAATTATATAGTCAAAATCATTATTCTTTTTCTCTTGTGATTTCTTTTATTCCATAATTTAAAAGAATTTTCCTATTCCAAAATAAAATTTTTCTGAAGTTTCTTCTTTTACTTTATTTTTCACATTTAATTTCTTAGCACATCTGGAATTTATTTTTGTATAAATTGGTAAGAAAGGATATATCTACTTAGTTAACCAGTTGTCCCAATTAAATTTATTAATCTTCCATTTTCCACCTATGATTTCAAATATTAAGTTTATCATACTATATACTTTTTCCTATTTCTAAACTTTTAGTTCTATTCCATTGATCTCTCTATTAATGTGCTAATACTTCACTGTTTCATTTAGAAGATATAGTTAAATATCTAAAGGACTATCCCCCATTATACTTCTTTTTAATTTTCCTGAATTTAAATTTTTTTTATTTTTTAAATATAATGATTAAAATCATATTGTCTAAATGCCATTGGTATGTTTATTGAATAATAATAATTTCATAGATTGATTTCATGATATTTATCATTCCTAATCAAGAACAAGATATACTTTTAAGTCTCCTTGTAAATTCTTCAGCAACATTTAAAGTTTTTCTTTATCTTCAACTTGTCCACTTCTTAACAAGCAAATTCTTGGGCTGTGTGTTCATCTTAATTTTAATTTTTTTAATTGCTTTGGGAAATGGGATATTTTCTTCTATTACACATTGTCTAGGTGTTTCTATTTGTTTCTCATGTGGCTATTTGATAATTTTCCTTTAGTGTATTCAAGTAGAAACAGTGTGATGCACTTGTGGGGTGCGTGTGTGTGTGTATGTGTTTGTACCTTTGGTGTATATTAATTTTCATTCTACCCTATGAGAGGTTTATAACATTTATAATATACTTATCATAAATATATACTCAAAGGTATTATTTGATCACTTCAAATATTGCTATGGAAATGGCCAAAAAGGTTGTTGATTAGTAAAACAGATATCAGAAATATATATTACCTACTTAAATACATGGTATTTAAGATATGTGGTAAGGCTGAAAAGCTTTAAGGAACCCCAGTGCCTTAACACAAATGAGGTAAGAGAATCCCAAGAAAAGGAAGCCCAGCTTTGTAGCAGTACATGAGATGTAGAGTCTTGTTCCCTTTGCATTCCTTAATGGAGCTGTCCGTGGAATGACCCAGCTAATTGGTCTTTCCACTGGAATGCCATTATGTCCAATTCGGAGTGAGCCTTTTAAGTTAGATACCGTTCAGAGTGTATCCTGCTTTGAGAATTGTCATGTAACTGACAATTCTTTGAGTGATAGCTGATAACTGCTTGTACCTTTTTCAAAACGTCTTTTGAGACGTAATTTTTTTGTTATATACCATGGGGTGGTAGAAAGGGTTGTGTCCTGATGATTTTGCACAAATCGACAGAGACCACATGAGGAAGGCTCAATCATAGCAAATCTTAGTACATTTGGTCTTCTGGGAACATTAGAATATATGAGTCTTTTGAGTTGATGCTACAAGGCCCTTTCTTACCTATCTATCTCACAGAAACAATCTTTGAGATAGTTTTTCATCCTCTCCCAGATTCTGACAAGACATGAGGATTTTGGCTTTGTTCTCATCCTTACGTTACAGCTGCAAACATGTTAGCCACTGCATTCAACCAGTTCCTCAGCAACAAAGGGTCCGACCCTCATGTCACCTTGTCATCTGTCTGCTTTTGTTCTGGTGTTGTCCTGTAGAAGAAGAGAAGTAGTGAGATGTGTTCTGTGTTATTCTTGTTTTGATTGTCCAAGTAAGTAATACAATATCTCAATCTGAAAAGGACTTATGGTTTCCTTTCCATCCAAATCTGTTAGACTTGCCTGGATAGGTTTGAGGAGAGTGAAGGTCTAACTTCCAAATAACTTTAATGAGTGGAGGCTACTGCTATTTCCTGAAAAAAAAAATCTAACAATTGTTGAATCAATAAAATAGTTTTAGATCATAATATTGATATACATGAAGAGTATTTTTTATATATTCTTTTTTATCCAGCCACCTTACTGAATTGTCTTAACACTGATAATAGATTTAAGTTTTTGTCTTGGGTTTTCTAGTGTGTATTGCTCTGAGATGACAAAGGACTCCCTATTAAAAATTATCTTTAACTAGTTTTGATTAGACTCAACCTCTATATAGTTGATTTTCATTATTTGTGGTAATCATGTTCTGTAAACTTACTGTGAACCATGAATTAGTGAAAGCTAAACCATTGTTCACAAAGGGAAATTCTATCATCTGTCTCTCTATGTATCTGCCTAACATAGATTATAATGTTAAATCCTAAAAACAACTCATTCAGGCAGATTCTATTTTATTGATTCTGCGAAAGAGAAAATAAGATTCAGAAGTATTAAATGAGTGCTCCCAACAGGCACCAGAGCTGGGATTTAAACCTCATTCAACTGGCCCAGTGGTAGAATTGCAAGAACTACACTGCAGTGTTCCCTACCATCTCCACAGTTGGTCTTCTCTGTATGAGGACTGAAACAAAAGACAGTATTGCCTTGTTCAACCTCAGTTGGGAATGTGTGTGTCAAGCAACTTAACTTTTTTTGCTATTTTGTACATATCTGCAAATGACCAGGAAAGTGTCAGTCATGTTCATTTTGAGGTTATGAATAAATTTTAATGAGTAGGCCAATTCACAAATATACACATGGGTTCTAATTCCAAGTAACCTGTTAGTCTTCATATTTGGGGAGGAGATTAAGGGCCAAAGCTGATCAGAAGGAGAGATATAAATCTGAATTTGGTCAGACATTCTTGGATATAGAGGCTGTGAAAACTTAAGCTCCGGAATATTAGTAGCTGATTGCTGAGCTAATAAAAGTCGGGAACCAAAGTAAAGTGTTCCACTAAGTAAGTAGTGTTATGACTTATAGGAATTAACCATGGAAAAGAAATGGTATTCTATAGGACAAAGACCAGATACTGTGCAGTAATGTGATTCATACTAGAAAAATATCTAAATTAATATGGACATAAAGAGAATGTTAAAATCGGGGCACCTGGGTGGCTCAGTGGGTTAAAGCCTCTGCCTTTGGCTCAGGTCATGATCCCAGGGTCCTGGGATCGAGCCCCACATCAGGCTCTCTGCTCAGCAGGGAGCCTGCTTCCCCCTCTCTCTCTGCCTGCCTCTCTGCCTACTTGTGATCTCTGCTGGTCAAATAAATAAACAAAATCTTAAAAAAAAAAAAAAAAGAATGTTGAAATTCAAAGGGAGGAAACAAAGTGATAAATATACATTTGTCAATAAAACAAATTTAAAAACTCAGAACATTTCTGTTCAGCATTTCAAATGAATGTAACCAAGTAGGAAAATTATAATTAATCAATGACTTTTTTTTTTAATCAATGACTTTAAATGGAGATTTCCAGTCACCCAACTCCCCAATCCAAACATGGTGGGATCATTCAATCTGCCATTCATGAGCAGAGAAATAATCTGCCTTGGGTTATCAAGTATATGGTTATAGGCCTCCTATGGGGCATTGAGAGGATATTTTTAATGGTTTAAACCCTTTACCTCCTTGGAGGGGTAACTCCGTAGCAAGTAGTAATATGAATTTATTTGACTAATTTATTCAGTCCCCATCTTATGTTATAGAGAATATAATTTTTTAAAGATTTTATTTATTTATTTGACAGAGAGAGAGATCACAAGTAGGCAGAGAAGCAGACAGAGAGAGAGGGAAGCAGGCCCCCTGCTGAGCAGAGAGCCCGATGCGAGACTCGATGCAAGACTCGATCCCAAGACCCTGGGATCATGACCTGAGCCGAAGGCAGAGGCTTAACCCACTGAGCCACCCAGGCGCCCACAGAGAATATAATCTTATGCTGGTGAAATATAATTAGTGTGAGTGGGTTTTAATGCAATTGAGAAGAAATATTTAGCCATAATCAACAACTCAGTTGAAGCTTTAGTGACCAAAAGGCAACATGAAAATACTTCAGCAATATTATGACAAATTCAAGAAATTTTCTTTTTTCCTTACTTCAAAATATTCCCTAGGACTAGATTATAGTAAATCATGTCAGCAAATGCCTTAGTTCCTAGGTTCCCGGGTAGTTCGCCTTTGGCAATTATTCTCTGTTCGGTTCCTAAGAGAAACCCTGCATCCCTGCATTTTAGGAATTTAAAATAGCGATGAAGACACATAAAGATAATAAGATGACCAACAATATGCTTTAAGGCCTAATAACAGATATAGGTATAAGGCTTTGAAATTGAAGACCAGATCTTGTGCAGAAATGTTACAGGGTTGGGATAGGAATTTTTTCCTGGAAAAACAAGAAGTTAGATTATAAGATGGATCTTAAAGGATTCAGCTTTGGCATAATAGTCGTCAATTGTTAATAACCAAATCTGCAGTCATGGGTAAATTCAGACTTCCTTTAAGATCTTCCCATTATCCTCTCTTCCTCTCTTCTTAGAGTCTACTTTTATAGCCAGAAAATGCTTCTCTCTGGCTAAACAAATAAAAATAAGATCTATTCTGACTGCAGAAGGCACTACATCATTACTGGGGTCATGTTTTTGTATTTAAACATAAAATGGAAGTTAACACTTCCTTCCCAGAAAAACTCTAGATCAGATGAACTGGATGTGTGGTAGAAAACAATAAGAAATCACAGGCAGCATAAATCCAAAATGGAAGTACTGACTAGTCTGTCAAATGTCTGGAGACCAACATTGGTGCTTCTCTGGCTCATGTAAGGGCCCCAGAGAATCAGAAGGTGAGTTAGAGAAAACTCCAAGGAAAAAGCTATCCTGGCTTCCAAAGAGGCAGTATAGAATATTTAATTATTAAAACTTAAAGAGTAAAGAAACACTAAACATAGTATCCATATCTATTGCCAACAAAATATTTTGAAGTCCCTGAAATTCTGTTTCCTAGATGAAGAAATGACAACTCAGATATTTCAATATAGGTCAGACAAATTTATTGAAGAAACACTGCCTAACTTTAAATTTGAAATATTACACAAGTAGAAGAAAACCTTTAACATAAACTAAATTAAAAAATAAAGTTTCTATCTTGAATATGATCTCGAGCTCTCTCTCTATCTCTCTCTCCCTCCCAGCCCACTCCTTCTCTCTTCTCTAGTTGTTTTCTCCAGAAAGCAATCTGGAATTCACTACATTCAGGCAAACCAGAATTCCTCTGTGACTGTGATGATTTGATTCTCCTAAAAAGATTTCTAAAAATAGATAAATCTGAGAAGGAAGCTTGGTGGATTCTTAAATAGGTTTTAAGAAAAAGTATATAAAATTTGGAAATAGGCAAAAAAAAGAATATTAGATGTTCTTTCAGTGCAGGGGTGGGCTTGCATTTGATTGACCCCTTCCTGACTGTGTTTTTATACAACTCTGTAAGGCCAAGATGGAACTGCAGTTTTTAGCTCAGTAAAGCTGCAGATAATTTCTGCCTTGTGAAAACCAAAACCTCAACTGTTGCAGTTTATTATTTTCTAGGTCTTTAAACTATGTCCAATTGTCTTTCCTAATGTTTCTTATTAAACTGCTTATGAATACCAAGTTCCTCAAATTCTTATTTAACTGGTCTCATTAGACTACTGATTGTCTCTTTCATTGCATGTATTCATTTTATATTTGCATGAGGTTCATAATTTTACATTTTTGAAAGTTATACTTTAACAAGGTCCTTATAGGTGTTTATTAATTTGATGATTAATTTGATGATCCCTCACTCAGGGATCATGTCTTTAGTTTGAAAACAATACCCAAAGGTGACCAAGATCTTAAGAAGTGATTCATGCTAACCAGTCTTCAGAAATGGGCTAACAGATGAGCCAGTTACAAATACATTTATTGACAACAGGAGATAGGTTTTACTTGTGACTGAAAGACTTGGATTGGTTAAATAGACTCCTTACCTCTGGCTATCAGGAAACCCAGAAAGCCATGTTAATTTATTAAAATTTTGCTTGGGGAGAAAAAAATCAGAAAGTAGGAATTGAGAGATCTTGAATGAAGTATCTTTTTTTTCTGTAGAAAAGCCAGCCAGTATTTTTCTTCTCAGTCTTTTGTGCTGGCTAGTCTCCATTTGGCATTAAGTGAATCCCTTCTCCAATTTGTTCTATGCCCCAGGAGGCTAATCCTTATGGAAGATCAGTCCTTCCAGTTAGTTTCAAGTTGCATTGAGCCAATGAGAGTCACCAACAGGAGACTGGAGTATGGGCAGAGAGAAAGGTTGGGTCACCTTTTCCCTGTTCCTGCCCTGCTTCAGTGCCAAATCTCACCACCATCAGTGCTACCACATAAGTCCTTCCCTCTTTAGCTTCATTTCGCATTAGGGTCCTATCATTATTTTTTTTCCTCTTTCCTCTTCCTGTGTGCAGTAAATGATAGTCTTTGAGTGCCTCAACATCTCTTGTTCATTCCTTTAATCTGGGGATGGTTCTAAACACTATGTAAAATTTTGCTGCATTAAAGTCTTTTTATTTGAACCATCTCTCCTCTTTATCCAGCCTACCACAGAGATGCCAGAGTCAGTTCTTCATTCACCATCTGCTTATATTAGTTCTCTCTTTATAACATTTACAGCCCACCTTAGTTCTATTTTTGCTGCAGGAATTGTCTCCTGCCATCACAAAGTACTAAGCAATATTTCAAATCGCATACTCAATTGAAATATCTGTCTCCAAAAACATGCCATATTCTCTCATACACATTCTATTCTGTATTCCTTAAATACCCCTTTCCCTATTTTCCCACCTGTAAAAAAGACTAATCATTGTTTCATATCAATCTGCCAAACCCTGATTTTCAAAGACTGTCATGGTTTATAATGCAATAAATTTGGAGGGGAGGAATATTAATATTATATGCCTCTCTGCACCACAGGAACCCCTAAATATCAATTCATAAAATACAACAATAAATTATATAGCTCTCAGCACAGTACTATAGGATATCTCTTACCCCTTTCCAAACATTGAATGTTCCCTGATCAATTATACTTCTAGTACACCTGCTACATTTCATTTACATTATGCAAAAATAGCACCTTTATATTCAAACTACTCCTATTTTGCCATGGCAACCTTCTTTTGTAGTTCTTTAACCTTAATCTTGTGCCACATGTCCCAGTGTACCCAAGTATTCCTCAGACCCAAATTAGAACTCGCTTTTCTGTGGTTAATTTTGATTACATGTACTTTTCCTACCTAATCAGTACCTCTGAGACCTCTCCCCTGCTTGAAGAATGGTACCTGCTCTTAATTATTTATATCCTGTTAAAAATGAGTGAAGGCATTTTAAATAGCCCCAACCATTATAGTGGGACTCCTATTAGAGATCCTGGTCACATTAAGTCTCGAAGAACTAGTTCAGACTGAACCCCCTCTGTCAGTCCCTTCTTGACTGCCTTTGGTTCTGGACAGTGTTTGTTTCCTTTTTTGTGTTACGCACACTTTTTAAATGCCTCTACTATGATACTTCTCACATGGCAGTGTCATCATATGTTGATAGATATGTATCTCTTGCTGTGTTGTGAATCCTTAAAGCCTAGTCCATTTCTGAGTCATCTGTATATCATCAGCCCCTAATATTGCAATGCCTGTTGCTTAAAATGTGATCAATAAAAAATTTGAATAAATGAAGGAAGGAAAGGCTTGAATGGTATTGATTAGGTTAGCACTTGCTTCAGTGAGATTCAGTTTGAATATATATCCTAATAATATTAATTGGACTTGGATATGTTCCCTGTCTCCTAGCCACAGGGGTACTTCCATCTGATTGATTTTTTCCCCCATTTTGAGCTTATACTTGGTTGTTTCACTCTTAGAGAGTAATTTTATCATTTGCTGTGAGGGCATATATTTGTATCCACTAAGACTTAGCTTGTCAGTGGGGCTCACAGGGAGCTGAGCATGTTGATAGCTTAACTTTGTGAAGTGGGAATCCTCAGTGAATCGAACATCCTATTACAATCATTTGTCACCGTAGGCCAACTCAGTTCTCAGTTGAGGGATATAGCAGATAACTCATATTTGTCTAGACCAGACCTACCTTCCCATAGTCCCTGACTGGGAGACCATATACCTGCATCCACAGAGATCATAGAAGTAGTTCTTTATGATGACCATTCATAGCATCTATAGTGCTTTACAAACTATGAAGTACAATATCAAGACAAAAATCAATATTATCATCCCAAATGATACATGTGTTACTTGAATTATGTAAAAAGGCCATCTAAAAATCATGCATCAGTGTGACACTCTTCAGGGCAAAGTTGTATGCTTTCTGGGCTGCAGGCAACCCTCTTAGTTTATACAGATCATCTCACTAAATGATCACTAGTTCCAGCTTGGAGAAATTGGTCAGGTCTGATGCTAGAAGTGTTTCTTGCAAGAAATGAGTGTCATGAACTCAGGATAAGAGGTATACTTAAGAATTATTTGACCATCCCTCTCGCACAGAGAATTGAAAGCAGGTATTGATTAGACAACCTGAATCATCCAAGAGACAGTAGTCTTCTTATCAGTAAGATTGCTAAGGGTAAATAAAATTTAAAAAATAAAACAGTGCAAAGGCAGATGTAGTTTCAACTTTTTTTTTTCATCCTTTAAATCTTGGCTCAACCTTTGCTCAATACAGAGTCCATTCTCAGGCACAGTTGTGAAATTGAGGATATAGCCCTGCATTCCAAGTGTGAGTCCTGAAGTTCACTCAAGTCAAATGTTCTAGCTCACCTGATCACTGAGCCATGAAGACACAGACTGGTTTTTCAAGGTTACAGAGCCATAACTACAGATGGAAAGATTAAGAGAGGAATGGATGCTGGTTAGACAGTAAAGATACAGAGACACAAAGTACCTGATTGTAGTGGCTACTTATCAGGCCTCCATGGATCCAGTCATTCTTGTCTTTACACACAGAGCACTGTCCTCTAAATTTCAAGGGTTTCTTTGACAATATTATTGGTTTTGTTATTCTTCATGCTACATTATTTTGCCATTTTGCCTCCTGGTTAAGTTACCCCTATCCATTCCGCAAGCCTTTGAGTTCCATAGCAGAATATGTTCCTTTGCATTCTCCTAAATGCACTGTATGGGGCTAGAGACATAATAAGCAGGTGGTAAATAGATGGTGAATCGGTGTAAATTACTATCCAGCTGATTATTTTCCTCTATCAGGAGTCAGTATATCTTTTTCAGTTTATTCTTCCTATACTAAGCAGAGATATCCAAGATCTGTGATGATTTAGAGCCTGTTCCAACTGCTTGACTTTGAATTTATCATTTAGTTTTGGATTTTTGCTTTTTTAAGGGAGAAAAATCACATTTGGAAGACATTTTTGTTCTGCATGCATAATTAAAATTTAAATAGTAGTCATTTTCATTTGGACAATGTCAACTCAATTAAAATATTAATTTGTGTGATTCTGTTTGTATGCCTAATTCAGACTGAGTTTGCAGGTGAGATCACAGATTCCATTAATGATGTAGAAGCCATCAGAGTAATAACATTAGGAAATATAGATGCTCAGGAAGGGAAAATGAACTTGTTTTAGAAAAATAAGTTCCTGAATCTCTATCTTTGAAATTTTTTCCTTCCCTTCCTGCCCACACACACCTGTCGGTGGCTATGGGAACACAGTTAACAAAAAAGAAAAAACTGCAGAATCTCTTTGAGCATTTGTATATTGCCAGCAACATTAAGCCACACCATAACTCTCTTGCATGGATACAACCTTTGAGTGAACTTTCAATATTTGGATGAAATGGGGAACATTCACACAGTAATAACAATGCTGCCCAGCCTGCCTCTCCTGAGATCATCCATAGGCCATACTCCCTGGACACTTATGCCCTGACTACCTTGAACTTTCAGCACGTGGGACACACCATAGGGTTATCCTATGTGCTGTCTCTGTCTGGAATGTTCTTTACTTTTCTTTTTAGATGATTAACTCCAACCCAGACTGCAGTTCCTAACACAAATATCACTTGCTCAGATACTTTTCCTGACCCAGTTAAGCACCCACTTTATAATTAAATGTTTACCTGCATATTTATTTAATTGATATCTGACTTTCATATTACCACAAGTCAGAAAACAGCATCTGTTTTGTATACAACTGTATACCTACAGCGTAACGTATACCCACACTAATGATGCACTACATGTTGACTAATTAAATAATTTTAAAATTTTTAATTAAATAAAATTTCAGGATAACGATTCACTAACATCTCTACAGATTTTTACAAATTACAAAGGGCTTTAAAGTCATGGTATTATTTAAAGTTTATCACAATCCTTGGAGATGAGAGCGAGCATCTTTATTTTACAGATAGAGTAACTATGCTTGAAGTTGAGGACAGTAACTTTGGTCCTTAACCAGAACTTCTGACTCCTAGCCTACTGATCTTGCCATTTCACAGATCATTCAATCATCTTGCTATTATGCCCTGTATGCCCTGCATATTTCCAACATTGAAGTTGTTCAGGAACATGAAGAATATATTTGACTGGCCATGAAGTGCGTGTGATATTAAAAATAAAGCCTTAGATTTAGAATTTTTTAAAATGTACAATACTATCTGGGTTCTTTCTTCTACTAACTACATGATCTCGGGAAGGTTGCCTTAACTTTTCAGGAATTTGCTTTTCTCTTCTTTAAAAGAGATACTGAAGATTCCTGGTGGACCACAGTTTCAGTTTTCTATTGATAATGACAGAACACTTTAAACTTAAAAGAACAATTTATTAGTTTTTACGATTCTGCTGTTAGGGATTCAAGCAGAGTTCAGCAGGGAGGTCTTTCTGTCATACTTGGCATCGGCTGTGGACATTATCTGGCTGCACTGACTTAGCAGCTGGGTTGGACTGGAAGGTTCAAGAAAGCTTCCCAAACATGTCTGGCAGTTTAATACTCCTTCATGCAGTCTCTGCCTCTGTCTCTCTTTGTCTTTCTCTGTGTAATGTCTCATAATATCATTGTCTTTACTGATCTCTCGTTCATTATGTGATTAGTTTCCAAGAGAGAGGAAGAGGAAGATGTCAGACTTCTTAAAATCTGGGCCTAAAACAGGCACACATAACTTCCTATGTATTGTATTGGTCAAGGCAAGTCTCTAGGTCAGGCGCCCCTTTGGATCACTACATTTGTATCTTTGGGATAAATACTTAGTAGTATAGTTGCTGGGCTTTAGGATAGCCCTATTTTTAGTTTCTTGAGGAACGTACATACCATTTTCCAGAGTGGCTGTACCAGCTTGAATTCCCACCAACAGTGTAAGAGGGTTCCCCTTTCTCTGCATCCTTTGACAACATTTATTGTTTCCTGTCTTGTTAATTTTAGCTGTTCTGACGGGTGTGAGGTGGTATTTCATTGTGGTTTTGATTTGTATTTCCCTGATACCAAGGGATGTGGAACATTCTTTTTCATGTGCCTGTTGGCCATTTATATGTCTTCTTGGGAGAAATGTCTGTTCATGTCTTCTGCCCATTTCTTGACTAAATTATTTGTTTTTTGGATGTCGAGTTTGGCAGGTTCTCTGTAGATCTTGGATACTAGCCCTTTATCTGATATGTCATTTGCAAATATCTTCTCCCATTCTATAGGATGCCTTTTAGTTTTGTTGACTGTTTCCTTGGCGCTGCAGAAGATTTTTATCGGGATTAAATCCCAATAGTTCATTTTTGCTTTTGTTTCCCTTGCCTTTGGAGACGTGTCTAGCAAGAAGTTGCTGTGATTAAGGTCAGAGAGGCTGCTGCCTGTGTTCTCCTCTAGGATTTATCCTGAAATTTAGAATCTGACTCAGAAACATTGAGTTGTTTAAAGGGTTACCCATTTTGCAATTACCATTAACCTTTGGGGTCTGATGTTTATGCAGATTCATTAGAGTGAGAATAACACTTTCAATTGTGATTCTGGAGGGAACTTATGCTCCAAAGAAGAAACAAATTATTTGTCTGAATTTTAGCAATAATTTAACAAAATAGCCTGAATTTTGATAAGACATAGTCCAACTGACAGAGTTCTGGAAGTTGCCCAGTACTAGAATGGTCCTTTATTCTCTATGTGCCATAGGCTCAGTGATAAAATTCATAGACACTTAGGAAACACTCATATCTAGAATTATATTCTGTTAACTGGTTGATACTAATGTACAGGGCCATCCATAAACCAAATGGCTGATAATGCAGATTTTTGCTTACAATGGAAGTAAGAAGAGTTAGTTCAAAGTACTAAACATTTTTTTAAAAAGGACCAAGGGTGCCTGGGTGGTCAATCCTTTAGCATCTGCCTTTGGCTCAGGTCATGATCCCAGAGTTCTGGGATCAAGCTGAATGTTGGGCTCCCTGTTTGTGGGAAGGCTGTTTCTCCCTCTCCCAATCCCCCTGCTTGTGTTCCCTCTCTTGCTGTCTCTCTCTCTGTGTCAAATAAATAAATAAAATCCTAATTAAAAAAAAAAAGAACCAATCCCCCAGTGCTTGGTTGTGAAGAGGAAATGAAGAGAAAGTAAAGATATTGGAAGAAGAAACAATTTTTTTAAGTCAAATTTATATTTGGACTTGACATCAGATTATCTCAGATATCAATAATGTGAAAATAATCAGTATTGTATTTTCTCTAGTCACTGACTTCCCCTAACTTAGACTCCTCAAATACTTCTTCATAACCATTCAGTTATCTCTGCTGTCTGCTTCCCTTAAATATACCACAAAAGGTGGAAGATAGTACCACTCAATTTTGCTGATAAAAAAAACCACCAGAGAATTCAAAAATAGTTGTAACTGACTTTGATGCTTTTCCTGTAGATTTGTAGACTAAAAAATAATGGCAGCAACTGTGATAGACTAACCAGTCTTCCAGGATATGAATCTCTGTTGGTTTTATACCCTGCAGCCATATATCATTTCCAAAACCAAATTAATCCTACTACTATTCACCTGTCAGCTCAATGAGTAGTTCATCTTCCTCCATAGCATTAAGGGAGAGAAATCTTCTAGATGGGCAAAAAACAATTTAAACTCAGTGACACCTAAAATAAGAAAAATAAATTGACTCTAAGCCATCTAGACTGTAGCCCAGAGATGAGGATGGAGGAGAAATTAAAACAAACCTAACCATCGTTTATTTTATAAATATGAAGTTTCAAAGAAAGTTTGCAGGAATTAGTGGAATCTTTTAAGACATAGGATAAAACCCAAGCCCAAATTTTGTTTATTCCACTCTGCTATGGAGTGAAATTTAACTGAATACTGCCCTCTTGCCAATGAGGCCACTTAAGTACCTAAAAAGTAAGACCAACTCAGTGGTTTCCAAAACTATCTATTCATTAAAAGCACCAAGAAGGGCTTTTTGAAAAATAGGGATTTATGTTCTCAGACCTAGGTATTTTCATTTGTAGCCAGCTAAGCCACTATACGAGAAGATCTTAAAGTTTTTTGGGTAGTCCCAAGGTCTATGAATTATATTCATTGTCTACACAGAGCCTATAATCCTACAGAGAAAACCAAAATTTTATAAAATCTAGGGAGAAGATTAGGAAAAAAATCTCATCACCTTTTTCTTTTATACCTTCCATTTACTCTTGAAGAAATATAGTAATTAAGAGTCATGGTGTATTTGTGAATTTCAATATTTATTAATATATTGCCTTACTGTCTTTTCATAGTATGGTTTATACTTGAAAGCACTGCCAGAAAATTGTGAATCCAAGATCTTCCGGGTCCATATTCCTTTCCAGTGAAGGACTGCCTTGCTTTGAAGCAAACATCTTAACATCTTAAGATGTTAGAGAACATTGATTAGAACTTTTCTGCTTCCAAATACAACTTTTATTTCAATGGCATTTTCCCATATCCTACTGCCCTGACAAATCTGCAAAAGATCATTACTACTGCTATTTCTATGGCTTCTGCTCTTTATAGCTAGGCATCTGCTTGGGGAAATAATGTGAAAGAATAATTTCCATTTTCTACTCAAAACTATTGGGAAGATGGGTGCCTCGGTGGTGTAGTCAGTTAAGCATCTGACTCTTAGTTTTGGTTCAGGTCATGATCTTGGGGTCTGGGAGTGAGCCCCGCGTCAGGCTCCTTGCTCAGCATAGAGTTTGCTTCGGATTCTCTCCCCCTCTTCTCTCCTGCTTAGACTCTTCAAATACTTCTATCTCTGCTGTCTGCTTCCCTTAAATATACCACACAAGGTGGAAGATAGTACCACTCAATTTTGCTGATAAAAAACAAGACAAAACAGAGAATTCAAAAATAGTTGTAACTGACTTTGATGCTTTTCCTGTAGGTTCCTGTAGATTCCCTTAAATATACCACACAAGGTGGAAGATAGTACCACTCAATTTTGCTGATAAAAAAACAAAACAAAACAGAGAATTCAAAAATAGTTGTAACTGACTTTGATGCTTTTCCTGTAGGTTCCTGTAGATTGAGAGAGAGCTCATGCGTGCTCTCTCTCAAATAAAGAAATAAATCTTTAAAAATAATATGAGAGAGAGGAAAGCAGAACAAAAAGGGAGAGAGTGGCCCTAAATACAGTGTAATAATTGGGCTTGAGTGTGTTTGTCGTTTTTGTTCATGTGTTTGTATCTTATAAACTGGCACTTGTGTATTAGTGTATTAGTATAATGCTATTCTTCCTCACCCCCCCTTCAGTTCTGCCTGCATCTACTCCCACCCATGAAGCCCCACTGCTTTTAAATTCTCTTGAATTAGATTAAATCATTATGGAGTTAAAGTCAGCCAAATTCCTGAAGTAATTTCTACTGAAAAAAGAAATCAGTGAGCAAAGTGCTTAACCCAAAGGAAAAGTATCAACTGATAAATTTTAGATGAGATATTTTGGGAAGGGTACCACACAATTTGGGCAAAATACATTTTTTCTTTTCCTATGTAAAAGCAAGGAAAGTCTTCCATGGTTTATCTGAGATAATATATTCAACACAGTTGTGAATTTTTAATGTCATACACAAACAATGTCAATCTCATACACAGAAAATGTGTTGTAGAACATAATTCCAAACCTGCCTCTTAGACATTTCCTGAAATGGTCAATGGAAAAAAGAAAAAGAAAAAGAAAAAAAACCACTTTGAATTATCAAATTAAATAATAATGAACTACATATTGTAAAATAGGCATTTATACAAGCCATTACCAGGTGAACAAATTGAGGAAGAAGTCCAAAGGACCAACTTAAAAGATTATAGATATATAGATTAGATATATAGAGAGATACATATCTATAGATATCTATAGATATATAGATTATAGCTATGGTTGATGGCAAACAAATCAGAAAAATAATTTCTGTTTTCCTTCAACTGGTGCCCTTGATTTTTCCCATTACCTTACCTTTCTCTGTCCTTTGCTAATACCATAAACAAATCTAATTTCTGACTACTCACTCTCAAGGTTAAAACAAGTTAAAGTGCAACAAAGTTAAAATGGCTAACTCTCATAAAGATAAAAATTTATTTTCAACCCTAAATTAGTAACTGACTAAGGGCTAAGGGTATTTCTATGAAGAAGAAAGCCATGACCTATTTGCCTTTCCTTCATCTTGTCCTGCTGCTAGATCTTCCAGGACCAAATTGGTGGAAGGAGGTTTCATAGGAAAAGACAAAGTCCTTTATTACTGGTACTGTGATATTATGATTTATAATAAGAAATATATATGTGTAGTCTTCACCCCATTTCTGGCGCAAAGCTACTAAAACCCTTGGATTTCCTAAGTGATGAGAGCAATAAATGTGTCTTTTGCTACATTAATGAGTGACTTTTGGAAGCACCTAAGGATGGGGGTTGATTGCCAGAAGAACTGAGCTCTTAGAAGGGGAGAGGACAGGGGCGCCTGGGTGGCTCAGTGGGTAAAGCCTCTGCCTTCGACTCAGGTCATGATCTCAGGGTCCTGGGATCAAGTCCCGCATCAGGCTCTCTGCTTGGCAGGGAGCCTGCTTCCTCCTTTCTCTCTCTGCTTGCCTCTCTGACTACTTGTGATCTCTCTCTGTCAAATAAATAAATAAAATCTAAAAAAAAAGAAGAAGAAGAAGAAGAAGAAGGGGAGAGGACAGAGTAGCTGGAGATCGAGATCAATTGCCAGTGGCTAATGATTTAATCAACCAACCCTGCCTGTTTGACCCTCCATAGAAACCCAAGAGCACAGGGTTTGGAAAGCATCTGAGTTGGTGAACACATGTAGGTGCTGAAAGAACAGCATTCCTGGAGAAGGCATGGAAGCTCTGCATCCTTTCCCCATACCTGGCCCAATGCATCTTTTCTATCTGGCTGTTTCTGAGTTCTATTGTTTCATAATAAGCCAGTAATCTCATGAGTAAATGGGTTTCCCGAGTTCTATGAACCACTTTAGAAAATTAATTGAACCCAAGGAGGGGGCTGTTGGAACCTCTGATTCCAGAACCTCTGACCAACCAGTTGGTCAGAAGTGCAGGTAGCAATGTGGACATTTAATCCCTGAATCTATAGCCAGTCTATCAGAAGCAGAGATAATCTAGGCTTATTACTAGCATCTGAAGTAGGGGAGTAGGGGTCAGCTTTGTAGGATTAAACTTTTAACCTGTGGAATCTGATGCTATCTCCAGGTAAATAGTGTCAGAATTGAGTTAAATTGCAGGGCATCCAGCTGTTGTACAGAGAATGGCTTGTCAGTGCGGGGGGAAACCCCTCCCCACATCAGAACCGGGTCCAAGAATCCAAAAGAAGTATTGATGTAATATTGTCAGTGTCCTCTGTGGCAGGCACTCAATTCCTGGCTGAGACTCATTTGTGATGCATTTATGGGCATATTTGGAAGCACCATATGGATTTCTATGCTGTAGAGTTCCCTGACTCTGGGGATAAGTTTTCTGAGTCACCCTTCAGAGTCTTATAAGTCCCACTCCTAATAGTATAACCTACAACCTTTTGCCATTCAATATCTTTCATCCTGGTCCATCACCATCTTCGGTTGGGTAATCCTCAAGATGACTAATAATGGATAGCCTCTGTGGAAAACTTAAGAGATTTTTGCCTTGCCAAGTGGTTGGCAAGCAGGATGGTGCTGCTGACTCCTTTTAAATCCCTTCTTCCTGAGCTATGTAGCCAGAAGCCAGACTTTTCTCTTTTACAAGCAAGGATGAGAACAGTCTCTTCATTCATATATCTCTCCAAATCCCAGGAACACATGAAAGGCTATTCTAAAAAGTCTCTTACCTCAGAGTGGATCAGTTAGTTTCAGCTTTTCAGTAAGCGTGTAGACAAGAGATGCCAGTATTCCATATCCCAGAAATCCTCAATTTCTTTTTTTTTTAAAGATTTAATTTATTTAGAGAGAGAGAGAGAGATCACAAGGAGGCAGAGAGGCAGGAGAGAGGGGAGGCGAAGCAGGCTCCCTGCTGAGCAGAGAGCCTGATGTGGGGCTCGATCCCAGGACCCTGAGATCACAACCCGAGCTGAAGGCAGAGCCTTAACCCACTGAGCCACCCAGGTGCCCCAGAAATCCTCAATTTCTACAAGTAATTTTCTTGGGGCTCTTATCACTTGATTTGGTTGGGGTTGCAACATTTCTTCTCCCTCGTACGATAAAGAGGGGAAAAATAAAACCCAAAATTTACTCCCACTAACTAGGGCTATATCATTATGTCAGTATCTTTTTATAGTTTTTAGTCTCTTCCTTAGATGAATGATTGGGTAACTGACATAGAACTATTAATAGCTGTATCATTTTTGCATTACTGAATAACAAATCACCACAAATGTAGCAGCTTAAAACAATATGTTTTTGTTATCTCACAATTTCCGTGGATGAGGTGTCTTGTTATGGCTTGACAAGGTCCTCGGATCAGGGATTACAAAGCTAAAATCAAGGTATTGGGTCAGGTTGTGTTCCACTCCAGAGGTTCACCTAGAAAAGAGTTTTCTTCCATGTTCATTCAGACAGTTGGAAGAATTCATTTCCCTGTGACTGTGGGACCCAGGGTCCCAGTTTCTTGCTATAGATTAGAGGCTGTTTTCAGGTATAGAGACTACACACATTTCCCGGTCATGTGGTCCTCAATATAGCAATTTCCCTCTTTAACACCAGCAGAAGAGTCACTGCAGTCGGCTAATGTGGAGCCTTAGAAGTAGAGTCTTATGGACTTATATGTATATATGAGTGACATTCAGTCACTATGACATATGCCATAACCTAATCGATGGAGTGATATCTCTTTACCTCTGCCAAGTTGTACTGATAAGAAGCAAGTTACAGGTTCCACCCAAACTTAAGGGCAGGGCACTATACAAGGATGTAACACATTAGGGATCACCTTAAGGTGTGTCTGCCAAAATCATTAAACCAACCCTGTAGAGATGGATCTAGAAACCCCATTTAGAATGTGCTAGTGCTTATCTATTTAAGGCAGCTTTGAAGTTATAGCTATAATTCAAAGCAAAAGGAAAAGTCTCAGCCAACATTCTGTTACCAAAAAAAAAAAAAAATCAAAACTTAAGATTCTATGAAATGAAATAAAGATTTAAACAACGCATAAGAGAGATATGGGAATTACATGTGTTTGAAGGAGATTTAGTCCATGTATCAGAAGCACATTTTAGACATCAATTTATTTGTGATCTTAGAGAAATTAAAATGCAGCTCATGTAAAACAAGGAAAAATAGGAGATAAGAGAGTACATGGCAAACAAATAAAAATGACCTAGTTAAAGACTTTAAGGACAGAAAAAATACCACAGCAAAATTTCAGTATCATTAGTAATAAAAAGGAAGTCAACTTTGTAAAAAACAGAACAAGTGAAGTGGAGGGCAGGCTTATTAATGGCAATTGAAAGGAAATAAAAGTGTGCATAATATGTTCATCATTTCCATGTAATCAGATGATAATTTCATTCTCAATGTTGATAAATTGAGAAATACAGATTTAAGTGTTTTATAAAGAATTGAATATAACTATAAGAAGAATGAAAATCCATCTATAATATATCACTTTACCAGAGGAACAATATTCCTGGTTTATATAATAGTGAGGGAATTGAAATAAAAAATAAAATAATACCACTGGAATAAGAGTAGTAAGCCTGCTGTGGTAATAAGTTTAATGTGATTAACATTTAAAGAAAAAAATATTCCAAAAATATTGCTAAAGATAATCACGACCAAAACATGGATCCAGAAAGTTTAATGATATTAAGAAGGCTGTCCCTTTTCAAGGCTAAATTAGGTGCCATTTTTTTTGGTAGGAGGAAAGTGAAATGATTTGCAGATTATGTTTTAATACTGCCACAACTTTTTCATGTTCCCGTTGTTTCTCCTGTGATTATATCATAGAGGGGAGGAATTAGAATAAATAGTTATTATAACCTGGCTCTTGCTGTCATGGCAACATCCTTCTTTCATGAGGCAACCATGTATCATGAAAGCATTTGTTTATCTTGGATATTTCTTCTGAAAATTTCTCTGAAGCCACCTTTCACACTACCCTACCCTAGTTCCTTAAAGAACTATTGCAGTTTTGAGGCACCTGGGTGGCTAAGTGTGTTAAAGCCTCTGCCTTCGGCTGAGGTCATGATTCCAGAGTCCTGGGATGGAGCCCCGCATAGGATTCTCTGCTCAGCAGGGAGCCTGATTCCCTTCCTCTCTCTCTGCCTGCCTCTCTGCCTACTTATGATCTCTGTTTGTCAAATAAATAAATAAAATATTAAAAAAAAAGAAATGGGAGCCTGGGTGGCTTAGTTGGTTAAGCGGCTGCCTTCAGCTCAGGTCATGATCCCAGCGTCCTGGGATAGAGTCCCACATTGGGCTCCTTGCTCGGCGGGGAGCCTGCTTCTCCCTCTGCCTCTGCCTGCCTCTCTGCCTGTGCTCGCTCGCTCTCTCTCCCTCTCTCTCTGACAAATAAATAAATTAAAAAAAAAAAAGAAATATTGCAGTTTTTTGGCTAAATCTTACAAGCTTCCTCTTCAAGTTCTGACTATGTTTGTACCACACCTGCAAGATCTTACTATAAACCTCTACCCATATAGAAAAGTCGCTATGTCAGTAGGCACACTAGTGTTCTACTGTAGTTACTTCCCCACTGGTAACAAATGCCTGTCTGCCTGGCAAATGGTAGAAGTGATGCTTGCCCAACACTATCTGGTCTTTCCTTGGCCTGCCATACCAGGCAGCCTTATTCTTGCCTTTAGTATTCTGTGATGTGGATGCTGGTTTCTTTGTTCAGGTAGACACTCAATAGACACATAGACATTTTTTCCCTAATCTCTTTCATCATGCTTCACTCACTCTCTTTTGTATGTTTGTGGGGAATAGGGAAGGAAGGCAAACATATCTATACGTGTACAAACTCCTTTTAAACAATCTTCTTTAACATTTTTAGTGTTTTACATAGTCCAGAGGTATATGATCATGATGGAGAAAAGAGAGTTCTGGTATATTTTTATATTCTTCATAGATGAATCTAGTACTTATCTTTAAAATACATAAAACTTTCTTGGCTCATAAAACTAATCCTGAGTTTTGTGGATTTTGCCAAAATTCTGTTTATTTTTTAAACATTTTTATGCATCTTATTATACATCTTTTTAAACATCTTATTATAAAATAATAACTAACATTAAGTGTTTATGTTATAAACGCTATATATCTAAAACCTCATTATATGTTCATAACAGCTGTAAGAGGTAAGTGTTATGCCAATTTTACTGTTTATTTTTGGGGGGTGTTGGGGGGTGGTGGGAGGTAAGCCAGGAAACATATTCTGAGAAGGAGATTTGCCTGGAAAAAGTTTGCTGGTACATGCTCCTAGGAACTTTGCCCATGAGCGAATGACGGTCACAAGACTGGTCAGAGTAACAGGCTGAACTTCAAGGCATTTGCAACATAAGTCTCAGCTGATCCTAGAGGATGCTCCAAGCTAGAGTTACTCTTCAGATTTGTCCAGAATTAAGTTAATTAAGCCTGGACTTTTTATCTGCATACTGAGCACTCCCTGGGCTAGGGAGTTCCCTGAGTTGAAGGCAATTTCTGCAAGGGACTCAGCTGAGAGTCATCATCACATGGGAAAAGGAATGCCTAAGTCCAAAACGCATGGTCTGGGTGCTCATCCATTAGTGACAAAATTGAGATAGATTATATTTTCCATTTTTATACAGCCTATTTTGTAGACAGATAATTATGCCCATTCTAAAATCTGGTTATAAGGAAGAAAAAGGAGAAATCATGAGGGCATATATAAAGAAGAAAGAAAAAAGGAACAGAACAAGAAATTTTATCCTAGAAGAAAAATTAAACAGACCATTGCCATTGAAGATAAATTGAAAAGTGACTAAGGATTTCTTATGGAAAAAACACAATGACCAGATGGGTTTAAAGATGAAGTTCACCTAACTTTAGAGACTAAATTATTTCAAATTTATTTAAAATCTACCAGAATGTTGGGGCGCTTGGGTGGCTCAGTCGGTTAAGCCTCTGACTTTTGGTTTTGGCTCAGGTCATGATCTCAGGGCCATGATATCAGGCCCCACATTCAGGCTCTTCACTAGGTGGGGAGTCTGCTTGGGATTCTCTCCCTCTCTTCCTCCTTCTGTGCCTCCCCCTACTCATGCTCTCTCCCTCTAAATAAATTAATTAATTAAAAAATAAAATCTAGAATGTTGTAAAGTTGAAGAGCTTTATTCATATTTTGAAGGCTGCATGATTTTAAGACCAAAACCTGACAAAACAACAGTACAAAAAATAAAACTATAAATTAGTTGCACTGATATATATGTAAATAAGTCCAATTATGTTTTTTAAAGTATAATCTAATAATTCATAAGGAGTAAAATTCATTATAAACAAGTATAGCTTATTTCACAGTTTTAAGAATAGTTAAAATATCAGGAAATTATTATTATTGACAGTTGAGACCATCTGTGTCAGAATGACTTAGATAAAACCAGACCAACTATGCCAACATCACTTCGCTATGTGATGCAAAAAGAGACTTTGCCCAGTAGAAAGAAAAGTATAAAGCAGTATATTATTTCATTGTTTGCCTCAGAAAATTTCATCAGAATTATTTAGTGAAGACAGGGTTTGCTAACCTGGGCAATTTACCTTTAAATATTTTACTTATTGAACTTGCCTCAAAGCCCTTACTTTGCTGTCTACCAATCCAAAATGATTATATCTTAAAATGTGTCTGATCCCAATCAGCTCTCTAGCTTGAAAGATCTACCTTAAACTAGTTGAGGCCAGACACTAACACCTCATAATCGTGGCAGTTCTGACTTCCTCTTTCTGAGGTATTGCTAAATCTCTACTAAGTGGTTTTCCCCCTTATTGCAGTGAGCTTAAATAGCTTTGCTTTCTTAGCAAGTTGTCTTGTGATACTTTGGCAAATTCAATAATATAAACAAATATAAGTTACAACAATATACATGAAAATGTAACATCTTTTGCCATTAAAGGAATATAAATTTGAAGTCATAGTGATATACCACTGCATACCTTTTAAAACAGGTAAAATAGGGGTGCCTGGGTGACTTAGTGAGTTAAAGCCTCTGCCTTTGGCTCCAGTCATGATCCCAGGGTCCTGGGATCGAGCTTTCTGCTTGGCAGGGAGCCTGCTTCCCCCTCTCTCTCTGCCTGCCTCTCTGCCTACTTGTGATCTCTGTCTGTGAAATAAATAAATAAAAATCTTTATTTAAAAAAACAGGTAAAATAGAAAATATTGATAGTATCAAGTGCTGGTGAGGATGTAGAGAGACTTGATCTTTGATCTATTCTTTATGGGAATGAAAATGGTACTGCTACTCTGGAAAATTATTTGGAAATTTCTTATAAAACAAAACATATATTTTTCATGTACTTTAGCAACCACTTACTCCTGGGGTATTTATTAGAGGGTAATGAAAATTTATGCCCACAAGTTTACAAAAACTTGTAAACATACCAACTTAGTTGTAAAGCCTTAAATGTAAAATTGTCAAAACTTGGAAATAATCCAAATGCCTTCAGTAGGGAAATAGTTCAAAAAAAAAAAAAAAACCACTGTGGCAAATCTGTACAACAGAATACTACTCAAAAAAATAAAAGAATAAACCTATTGATGATTGATGTACTATAACTACTTCAATGGAGCTCAAGGGCATTATTCTGCTTTAAAAAAGCCAATCTCAAAAGATCACATATTGTCTGATTCCATTTATATAATATTCTTGAAATGACAAAATTATCCAGATGGAGAATAGATTAGTAATCACCAGGGAGACAGGAGTAGGGGTGGGTGCAACTATATAGGAGTAGCACAAGAGAGATATTTGTGGTGACAGAACAGTTCTGTATCTTGACTCTGGTGATGATTTCATGAATCTGAATGTACTTATGTGATAAAATTATTTCAACATACGCAAACACAGACACACAGACACACACACAGACACACACACACACACACACACACACATACTCCATTGATAAACACTAAAAGGGCATTTGATAAATTTGATAAATGCAATGGTAATTCCTAAGAAAAACTCTAACTTCTAAGGTAATTCCCAAGAAAAACTCTGAACAACTACAATGTAAAGAAAGTACCTAATACTATCTAATGAAAACCAATAACAAATCTTACTCAAAATGACAAAACAGACTATTTCCATGAAAATAATTTTTGGAAAAAGTTTAGTCGTGATTAGATAGTATATAACTTTCTGTTCAAATTGTTTTTATTACAATGACATATTTTGGTACACACCAGCATATTGATTTAATGAAAATGACGGATTAGTGCTTAAAAATAAAGCAATCGATAAATTGAAAAGTAACAATAATAATAATAATAAGATAATTTAATTGCTGGTCCACTGTGTTCTAAATCCAAATAGTCAAGAAAGTCTCAAGTGAAACATAGGATATGGAAATACATTTCTATTAGTAAATTAAAGTTTGCCAGTTTAGTTTTAGGAAAATAATTTCATCCATCACATTAATACAGTTTATTTAAATTTTAATGCACTTTCTTTTTTTTTTTTTTAAAGATTTTATTTATTTATTTATTTATTTGACAGACAGATTACAAGTAGACAGAGAGGCAGGTAGAGAGAGAGGAAGGGAAGCAGGCTCCCTGCTGAGCAGAGAGCCCGATGCGGGGCTCGATTCCAGGACCGTGGGATCATGACCTGAGCCGAAGGCAGAGGCTTTAACCCACCGAGCCACTCAGGCACCCCATGCACTTTCAATTTTACTTTGAATTTTATCATTCGCTTTGAATTTCTGGTCATGGGGATGCATACTTAAGACTTCTATGGAATTACATATTTAAGTGAAATTATTATGAATAATATTTATGTCCATGAAGATTTTCTAAAAGTTCCCTTTTCTATGCAAGTTTGATGAATGTTATTTTTCTGGCATATACTCCTGGGAACTTTCCATCACACAACCAGAAAGGGTTGAAACTTTCATGTAGGATTATGGTGTAAGAAATCATTATAGGTCCAATTTTGCATCATAAAACTACAACAAATATTTAAATGCTAATTTGATAAGCATGCCATAAACACACCACAAAATAATTTTATATCAAATGATTGCAGCCAAGAAATAAAATTTGTTACCAATAGATCTGCAAAAAGAAGGAGACACATAATCAGCATAATTTATTGTAGGACTGTGAAACTCCATGGTTATAAAAGCTCTAAAGTGAGAAGCAGTATACTGAATGATATTTTTTTTGTAACTATGCCATTAAAATACAAGCTTTTGTAAATTGAGTCCTTTTCTGCTTTTTTTTTATGAGATTACTGAGACTAAGAATTAAATTACACAGCTTTTCGTTTAAAGCTACATCAAAAAGAGTAAATTTAAAATAAACATTGTTTCTAGTAGGCAAGAGGGATTCAAGGTCCGTAATAGGCCATGAAATAGAAAGGAAGTGTTATCTGTTTTCATTTAATTTACATTTCAAAAGCAGAAAAGTTATGTTTGATTACTGAGGTAATTGCCAAGCCTAAAATCAGTATAGACAATCTTTAAGTTATCATGGATAGTGGGAGAGGTAAAAAGAAAAAGAAATTTCATGTGAAAAATTTATATCCTGATTTTGATAGAATAAATTTAGTTTCTGAAAACCACAATTCAGTAAACTTGACATTAATTAAGAGCAAAATTATGAATTACTATTTTTGGTTCTTTTTTTGGTTTGTTTGTTTGTTTTGTTTTGTTTAAGATTTTGTTGTATTTATCTGATAGAGAAAGAGAGACATCAAGAGAGGGAACACAAGTAGGGGGAGTGAGAGCAGGAGAAGCAGTCCTCCTGCTGAGCAGGGAGCCCCAGGCAGGGCTTAATCCCAGGACCCTGGAATCATGACCTGAGCCAAAGGCAGACGCTTAAGTACTGAGCCACCCAGGCACCCCAGTGAATTGCCATTATTTTTGGTTTGTTTTTGGTTTTTTTTGTTGTTTTATTTACTATTTTTAATTGCCATTTTTGCAGAGAGAAATTGACGATATAAAAAATACACACACACACACATACACATATCTGTATTATATTCCTAGAACTCCTTAACAAATTACCACAAACCTGGGGGCTTAAAATAACAGAAATTTATTCTTTCTTAGTTCTGGAGCCCAAAAGTCTGCAGTTGAGGTATTGGCAGTGTTCTTTCTGGGGTCTCTGGGGAATATCTATTCCATAACTTTCTTTGACCTTCTGGTAGTTGTCAGCAATCCTAGGCATCCTTTGCCTTGTAGACCCAGGACTCCAAACTCTGAATGAGATGAGCTTCTTTTCTCTGTATCTGTCTCAACTCTCCCTCTCCTTTCTCTTATAAGGACACCACCCAAAGGATTTGTGGACTGTGAATCTAGGATGATGTCATCCCAAAATCTTTAACTTAATTATACCTGAAAATACCGTATTTCCAAATAAGGTCACATTCACAGGTCCAGGGAGTTAAGACTTAGACTTACCATTTTGGGGGACACAGTTTCCATTAAGAACCTTGATGTCATTCAATAAAATGAAAAAGAATATCAATCTGAAAAAGAAATGCTAGACCAAGTTCACGTGTTGATGTTTGAAGCACATTTGTCCTTCCAGTCAGCTGACCTTGGGTGTATCTGTTTTTGATGAGATGACTGTGTGTTAATATTTCTAGTGTCCCTTCTAAGTTTAAGATTTCACAATACAATCTAATCAAGTGCCAGATTTTTATGAACCTTTGCTCACCCTTCAGTTCTGCTCATCAGAATTGTAAGTTAAGGTAAGCAAAACCTTTTAGGGCTCAATTTTAGTTCCACATTTCCTGAGGGGTCTTGGAAAGGGATAGAAAGGAAGTAGGATTCTGTACCTGTTACCATGGAATGGTTTTCCAGGCCACCCAAGTTAAAACACTGTCCTTCTATATGATAGAATACTGGAGAGCTGAAGTCATATAAAACAGTGCAGAAGAATGAGGAAGGATATTTGAATGAGTTCCCTGGTCACTTGTCCAGATTGGGAGCATAATTATCTCCAGTGGAAAATATCAGATATTGCAGGGCTAAAGTTGGTCTGGATATAGTTCCAGGAAGTAATGTGGGAAGACAGAGTATAACAAACACTATGTAAAGAACATTGGAGGAAATACACGAGAGTGAACTTAAGCTCCAATTCTTAAGAATATTTCATTTTGTTAGAATAAGCAAACCAAGAAACATGTAATTTTTAAAGATTTATTTTCATCCTTTAGGCCCACAATATACTGCTTGGTGTTTTACATATCATATGAAGCCTAAAAATTATTGTGAAGACCTAAGACAGGGTTGAAAATTAAAATGCCAACCAATACAAAATAATAGAATGGTTTTTCAACCTAATATACCCCACCAGGTCCTCCCCCATATTTCTTTCCTTTCATAGTCAACACTCTGGAGTTGTTTTCATAAAACTATTTTATAGTTTCTGTTTTCATTTCTTTATATTCTGTAAACTCTTCAACTAACTCTTACCAAAATTCTGTATTATCACTCTAAAAGACCTATTGTTGTTGTGATCATTAATGACCTTTGCATGATTAAATCCAACAGGTACTTTTCATACTTATATTTGCTTAGCAGAATTTGACATCATACACCATGTCATCTTTCTAGAAAATCTCTCCTCCCTCTGGTTCTTACACCCACTACTCCTGATTTTCTTCCTACCTCTATAAATGTACATTCAGTCCAGTTAGTGAGTTTTTCTCTTCCACTCAGTCTCACTGAGGCCATATCTTAGAAATTCTATAATATTCTATTCATCTCATCTCTCTCCTGGCCTCAATTACCATCTATTTGGTGATGACTGAAGACTTTCATATCAACACAGTTCAGACATCTGCTCTGTGAACCAAGTGCATATAGCATCAACTATCTACATGACATCTCAGATGCATAGCAGGCTTCCTAAATATATTCAAGCTGAACTTGTCATCCCCTCAGTCCCAAAATGTATTTCCTTCTGGTGATTTATAATTTGATTGATTTATAAACAACTTTATAATTTTATTTATAATATGATTTGATTTATAATTTGTTAATTTATATAATTTGATAAATATTGCAAACAATTCTCAGGTTGCTTAAGCTAGAAACTTAAAAATTATATTTGATCTCTCCCTTATTTTCTCTACCCTTCATGCATTTTCTCAACTCTCATTGCCTGAACATATTGTGTGTGTGCATGTATGTGCATGTAGTGAATAAATGAAACTTTGATATATATCTGAAGAGATTAGTTGATACAGTTTCACAAGTTCAGAGATCTTTCATATTTAGATAAAAGCAATTAGCCAACATGAGAATGTATACTGCAGATGTTTGTGTGTTGAAATGCTGTGTTGAAGCTTAGAATTCTACCATTACAGATGCCCCTATAATCTAGGATAAAAACAGTTTTAGAGTACTCATTTGAATGTACTGTTAACAAGGCCTACAAGTTGAGTTTGTGCTCCCTTCTCATAGACTATAGGCTTGAGTCCAAATCATTCTTCAAGAAATATGTATTGAAACAGAATGGGAAATGTGCAGATACCTGCACATGGGAAATGTGCAGAAATATGAATTTCTTCTCTACTGTTGGAGAACAGGTAGAGACTGTTTTCTGTATAGTATGAGTATAGGCATATACAAATGTGTCTGGATCAATTTGTTTTCCCCCTAAGTTATATTGTAATATATTTGTAAAGAGCAGTAGCTGGATAGGTGAATTGTTTTTTGTTTTTGTTTTTGTTTTTGCTATAGTGCTGAGCCATTTGCTTAAAGACAGCTATATGGGTGATGGCATTTTCTTCCCATGGGTATCTCTGCCTTACCTCATGGTTGGTGACAGCATGCATTCACAAATTAAAATTATCCTGAGCACATTCTTATACCTTCAAAAGAGCACTTCTTATTAACACAATGAAGAATAAAAATTGTATGATCATCTCAATAGATGCAGAAAAAACCTTGACAGAATTTAACATCTGTCATGATAAAAACTTTCAGCAAAGTGGTTTTAAAGAGAACAAACCTAATGGCATAATATGGCATAATAAAAGCCATATATGACAATCCCACAACTAACATCATACTCAATGGTGAAAATAACAAAGTAGCAGAAAGATAAAGAAAATAATTCCATTTACAGTTCACCCCAAAATAATAAATACCTAGAAATAAACTTAGCCAAGGATGTAAAAGATCTATACTCTGAAAACTATGAAACACTGATGAAAGAAATTAAAAATGACACAGACAAATGGAAAGATATTCCATCTTCATGGATTTAAGAACCAATATCATTAAAAATATCCATACTACTTAAAGTCATCTCAAGATTCCAATACCACTTTTCATAGAAATAAAGCAAATAATACTAAAATTTGTATAGAACCACAAAACACCCTGAACAGCCAAAGCAATCTTGAGAAAAAACAAAGCTGAAGGTATCACAATTCTAGATTTCAAGATATACTACAAAGCTGTAGCAATCAAAACAGTATGGTATTGACACAAAAGTAGATACATATATCAATGAAACAGAGACCCCAAAATAAACCCATGCTTATATGGTCAGTTAATCTACAACAAGTGAGGCAAGAATATATAATGGAGAAAATACAGTCTTTTCAATATATGGTGCTGGTGAAGGGAAAACCGGACAGCTGCATGCAAAAGAATGAAACTGGACTACTTTTTCACACTATACTAAAAAATAAACTCAAAATGAATTTAAGACCTAAATGTGAGACCGGAAACTATAAAATTCCTAGAAGAAAATACACACAGTAATTTCTTTGACATCACATATACCAATATTTTCTCTAGTTATGTCTCTTCAGACAAGGGAAACAAAAGAAAAAATAAGCTCTAGGTACTATTAAAATAAAAAGCTTTCGCACAGCAAAGGAAATCATCAGCAAAACAAAAAGGCAATCTACTGAATGGGAGAAGATATTTTCTAATAATATATCCAACAAAGAGTTAATATCCAAAATAAATAAATATCTTATATAACTCAACACCAGGAAAATAAATACTCCAATTGAAAAATTGGCAGAAGACTTGAATAGACATTTTTCCCCCAAACAAGACATACAAAAGGCCAACAGACACATGAAAAGATGCTGAATACCACTTATTATTAAGGAAATGCAATCAAAACCATAATGAGATATTGCCTTATACCTGTCAGAATGGATAAAATAAAAAAGACAAAAAGTAACAACTGCTAACAAGGATGTGAAGAAAAAGGAACCCTTGTGTACCATGGATAGGAACATAAATTGGTGGAGCCACTGTTGGAAACAGTATGGAGATTCCTCAAAAATTCACAAAGTAGAAATACCATATGATCCACTAATCCCACCACTGGGTATTTACCCAAAGAAGATATAATGCCAATTTGAAGATATATATGCACCCCTATGTTTATTTAAGCATTATTTATAATAGCAAGTATATGGGAAGAACCTAATTCTCTATGGATAGAAGAACAGGTAGAGAAGATGTGGTATATATACAGAATGGAATATTACTCAGCCATAACAGGATAAGATCTTGTCATTTGCGACAACATGGATGGACCAAGAGGATATTATGGTAAGTAAAATAAATCAACAGATAAAGACAATACCATAAAATTTCACTTATATGTGGAATCTAAATAAATAAAATGAAAAAATAAATGAACAAAAAGCAGGAACATATCCATAAATACAAAGAGCAAACTGATGGTTGCCAGAGAGAAGGGGGGTGGGCTGAAGAGAAGAATGTATGAAGGGGAGTGGGAGATACATGCTTCTAGTTATGGAACGAATATGTCATAGGAATGAAAGGTACAGTATAGAGAATATATTCAGTGGTATTGTAATAGCATTATATGTGAAAGATGATACCCACACTCATGGTTAGCATAGTATGACATATAGAATTTTTGAATCAGTATGCTGTACACTTGAAATTAATGTCACTTTGTATGTCAACTATACTTCAATTACAAAAAAAAAAAAAAGGAGCGCTTCTCCTAACAGCACTGCCATACAATTTTATTTGTGCAGTTACAAAAGTTGTGAGAAAATCTAAAGGAAAAGATAACATTAAAGAAAATATGGAGGCTTCAGAAACCCTTTATATTCCAGGCTTCAGAATACCCTTTAAACACACACACACACACACACACACTATGTAGGATACAACCTAGAATCTGGTTTCATCTAAGCAACATAAATGATTTCCAAATTTGTGAAACTATATCATCTGTTCCCTTGAGAAATAGTTCAAGGTTCCATTTGTTCATTCTATATACATACACACATATATATGTGTATGTATATAAAAATGTATATATAAGTATATATCCTATTGTGTTCAGGCATTGAGATTTGAATACATTGTACAGTAAGGATGAGGAAGGGGTCAAGCATGATTCCCATGTTTCTGGATTAAGCAACATGAAGATTATTTGTACTGTTTATTGAATTGTTTTTCATTATGTCTCAAAGTCTAGGGTTGATGAGTTTCTCAGGAGGACTCTTTCGGTGTCCTTCATGTGTTTGTAGTCAGATGGTAGCTGAGACTGGAGCACCTGAAATGTTCTTCAGACATATGTGTGGCATCTGGCTGGTAGCTGGAGTCTCATGAAGCATTTCTACACATGGCTAGCTTGAGTTTCTTGCAACATGAGAATCTCAAGGAATTTGGTTTTCTTGTAGCGAAGCTAACTTCTCCTGTATCAAGCATTCCAAGAGACAAAGTGAAAGCTTCCAGTCATGTAAGTTCTAGATCTAGCACTTGACACAGGACCACATCCATAATATTCTTTAGGTCAGAGCATCACAGAATCACCAGACTCAAAAGGAGAAACTGTGGATCCCATATCTCAGTGGGAGAAGAGTTAAAAATGTGTGGCCATCTTTATTCTGCCACAGTTTCCAATAAGGCAAACCATTTATAAATTGTATCAAAATGGGTTCAACCTGGTTTTTAAATTTTGTGCTCTGTCCTTAGACATGTGAATTTCCACACATATGTCTCTAACCATTCTTCAGAAAATTCTATTCCTTACCTTAAGTTCTTGATTTCATTCTATGATCCATCATCTTCTCCTAAAAGTACATTTCCTCTAGTTTAAGCCACCCAGTCTGAGATAAATCCTTAGAAGTTCCAGCAAGACAATCCAGAGTGGAATTCAGTACTCCGCATCCTCTAAAACAAGATCATTTCAAAGTGTTCTCACCATCATGACTTGCTGATTTATGAAGAAAGATACTTTTAGTTCAACCCCCTTACCCCACCACTCCTCTCCATACACACACCTCCCATCACCCAAGAGAAAACAATTTTCAAAACTAGTAAATCAAAGCTTTGGTTGATAAATTTAATGACATTAAAGAGGAATGAAATATAAAGGATTAAGATGGGCCAATCTCAGAAACAGGTTATGTGTATTATAGTAAATAAGATAGTTCATTTCTCTTCTCAAAGGTCTTTGAGGGGCACCTGGGTGGCTCAGTCTGTTAGACGTCGAACTTGGATCATGATCTCAGGGTTGTGAGATAGAGTCCCACCTCAGATTCTGTGCTGAGCATGGAGCTTGTTTGAGATTCTCTCTCTCTCTGCCTCTACCTTCCCCCTCTCTGTCAAAAAAATAAAATAATAATAAATAAATAAAATTTAAAAAAATTAAAAGGTCTTTGATAGGACCAATTGCAGCATGGTGATATACAGGACTAACATCATCAAAGATTCTACATTGCTAAGAATAAAAGATTGTCCTTAACATGTATTCTTTCTCTTGGATAAAATGTGGCCCCCAATATTTGCTTATTTTCCTAAGTAAAACTTTTTTGTTTACTATTTTCATCCATGTCTCTTATATACTTAAGGTGGTAAAGGGTGATTAAAAAACTGTTATAAACATGAATGAAAATATCTATTTTCTATGAAAACATAAACCAGTGTCTATAGTGATCAATTTATTAATATAGTTATGTATACTATTTAAAATCACACATTACATATGAGAATATATTAATTTAGAAATAGTTTTTATTCACATTGCATGAAAAATATTCTTACACACGTATCTTCAATATTAGTATAATTATAGAGTCAACTTTTGAATTAGCCAATGCAGATTTTAAGATTATAACATATTCTCTGCTTTCTAAGTTGTTTGAAATATAGAATTTTTTTGTAATCTGAGCTGGATTTATTTTCCACTAAAAAATGTTCTAAGTGAGAAGTAACTGCTTAATGATGTACAGTTGTTGCTATTTATCTCCTTAATTTTGTAAGTATATCTTCCTAATTTTTACAAAATTATCAATAATATGTTGCTATTTATAGCAGCCCTTAAAATGTTCCAAAACACCAGTTTACAGTGATATCTAACATTTACAATAGTGACTTCAATCCCTAGGAACAATTACTCAGTTTATGTTAATTTTATGTACCTCCTTTTAAATCAATTCCCTGAAGAGAACCCTAAGGACACCCAAAATTAGCCTTGTTTGATTAAATATATATATATATTTATAATAACTAGTAGTTGTTCTTTCAAATTAGGTAATTAAAACAGCACTCTGTAAATGAGAACATTGATAAACACTTGCACATAGAGTAATTTTGAATCAGTCAATTTTTCCTAGGTTTTGCTGCAGTGACAAACAACATTATAATCCCAATGGTTTATAACAACAGGGTGTATTTTTTATTCACATTATATATATTCACAGTTACATGTAATTCGTTCTATGTATCTTTCTTTCTTATTCTGAGATTCAGGCAGGAGACGTAGTCCCTACCAATGACTGCATTTCCATAGATGATTTGTTCAATAGCCCTTACAGCTTTTGCTTAGATGTTGAACAGTGACATTACTTATAGTCTGTGGATCAAAGAAAGTCACATTGTCATGCCCAACATCATTGGGGTAGGATGTGTACTTATCCCATAGTGAAGCACTGCAAATCACACAGAAATTTGTGGAGTTATGTAATTCTCTCCCTGGAAGAATACCAGGTAACTGGGAACAAAAAAATCTAACAGAAACTTTTCTGATAAATAATTTTGAGGGGCAACCTTGGCTTGTACTGGGGCATTTATGGAGCCTCTTAATGTCTGCTTTTAGCTACAGAAGAATTCAGCTAAAAAACTGATCTCAGCAAGTTTAGGGTCTACTCATATTCTAAGTCAAAGTGCTATACTCTTCCCTAACCTGGCTGGAGGTGGCAGAGTATGTGGATGAGGGCACAGCAGCTTACTTTTCCCAGGTAAAAACCCAAAGAACACTCACCATGCTGTCATTTCTTAGCTATAAACTTATTTCTCCACTCCCAAACTTGCCATTCTCAATTGAATCCTATGCTTACTGATGTTAGAAATTAATTACATTTATTATCTTTTGGGAGTTTAGTTGTAGTTTTGCCAGACTAAAAGATGGCAAAGTCTACTCTTGGGAAACGTTTTACTATTTTTCTTATGATTAATTCTATGTTGATCCCATAACATTTATTATTTAACCATAACAATCAGAGAAAACAATAAAATTGCTTAGGTACTAGTCATCAATATTTTATCGAATTTTAAATGAGAAAATACAAAGAGCATAGAATTTAAATGGTGTTTCATAGCGCTTTTGCCCCATTAACACAACTCTTAAGGTTTAGCTCTAGTACGGTGATTTAAAATACTAGTTTTGTTTTATACCATCTGGATTGAGATCACTAATCAGGTGATATTGGGACATCCATTTTACTTGTATACCTCAGTATCATCATGGTAAAAATAGTTTATTTTTCATTTATTAGTAGGGTTAAAAGAAGAAGCACTGCCAGAGAAAGCCTGGCCTATCACAAAATAAATATCTGATAACTGATAGCAACTTCTATCATTGCAATTATTGCTAATACTATAATGAATGACTTTGAAGATTAAATGAGTTCATATGTGTAAATCACTTAGAACAGTGTCTCATACATAAATACTATTAAAGTGTTAGCTATATCATCACATATTATTACCATCAAGATATACATTCCTCTTTCCCGGAATTTTTTCCTCATTGGTTACTAAAGATAGCTGGGAAAAGATACAATCACCATCACATTTTACCTCTAACATATTAAGATATAAAGTATTAATGTACTCAGTGTTTGCTTTCTCAAACTTATCTCACCATTTTTTTTTTTTGGTCTTTTTCCAGTACTTTTTAGTCTGGCACAGTGAGAATGAGATTGTTCATATATTTATTTTAGTATTAGATAATATTGAGTCAAATCCCAACCCTACCACTTAATACATTGTAATACCTTGAAAAGTGACTTAACTTTTTGTAACTTCAATTTGCTCATATATGAAATAAATTTGTTATTTATTTCATAGGGGTTATTGCTTGATTCAGAGGAAATTATGAACTAAAAGAAACTAACATCTCTTGAACACATAGTATTTGAGAAGCAATGCCAATGCATATTTGTAAATGTTATTCAATTAAAAAAAATAATATGGCCTATAAATATTCACTAAATACTTCTACTTCCCAAAGTTTTGTAAACTAAAAATAGCACTTTTTATATTTAAGGGATATTTTGGCCCTTGCTATTTTTCAAGGTAACCTAATCCATAAACTGATAGTATAGACTTTAATTAAGACTATGTTTCCCAAAGCTTTTCCCCAGTCTCCTTGTCCTTAAAGACATGTTATGGAAAAAGATTCCCTGGTCATATAAGTTTGAAAAACAATGTACACTATATATACCTTATTACAATTCAAAATAGTGTATTAAAAGCTATGAGAAATCCTGCCAAAGAAAGGTGTTACATGTAGGAAAAGTCAGGTAATAATTTCTTTATGACTCTCAAGACATCTTACATATAACCATTTATAACATTCTAGAGTTCTGCAAAATACAATTGGGTATAGGCCTTTTCTCCCAATATTACTTGAAGTCATTAGTGTACATTGAAAGACAAATGAGACTGGGAAGCACACGGAGATAGAAGTCTCTCTTTACTCACGAGAAATGGCACAAGAGAAATTCCTGTTTTTAAAGTATCAAAAATTATGCAAAAAACACACGAGAATATGCTAAAAAGCCAGAGTATTTTAGCTTATAAGTGAAAGACATACCCTTGGTTACAATAATTGGACACCTGAGAAATGAGCATTTGTTTCATAACTCCTTTTGAATGCCATATTTCCAAATTGCATGAGAGATTTCTGTGTTGGCTATAATGCAGAAGCTTGCAGCAAGCCAATTATCCAGTCAAAACCAACCAGATAAACTAGATTAAACTGGAAAGAAATTTGTTCAGAGGCCTCAGAGAGTTTCTAAGGCAGCCAGGACTTGAGGGACTGGAACCTGGGGAGAAGGAAATGTCATCAAAGTGGGCCTAACTTTTTGGGTGTTGCTCTTTTTTTTTTTAGGCCCTGAAAGGACCTTTTCATCCTTAGCCTAAGGAAAAAGGCTTAAGAGCCAGGCAGAAAGCAGCTATTGAGATACAAAGAAGCCCTCAGAGCTTTAGGAAGATTTGCAGGGCTGGGTAGTATATACTGGAGTTCAAGGTTGCTAAGGCAGGCAGGACTGAGGGATTCAGGTCCTAGAAGAAAGGAGACACAAAGAAATGAGCCAGACACTAGGCACAGGTTTTTCCCTCAAGGCATTTGCTTGTAGAATTGTGCAGAGTAAGAGGATATGAATCTAAGAAGAAAGTGGCTGAAAATCATAGCAGACATTTTATTGTTTTTTAGTTCTAGGGAGATAAACAATGAAGCTCAGGACCTGCAAAGAAGAAGAAGAACCCTAGATAACAATGTAGGCTTTTAGTTTGCATCTCTGCAGGACTGTCCCTGAGGAATGCCATTGAACCAATATTATAAAAAGTCTTAAAACTACTACAAAGCTGCCTCAAGTCCCAGACTACACTGAGGTAGTCTCTTAGCTGCCTGCCAGAAAATGGAATAAATTCCTTGTAGAGAAAAATACCATTTTAAGGTGCTACAATTTTTCATATACATAATTCAAAACTCCAAAAATTCTTTACCAAAAACAGGACCAGCAGAAGAAAACAAAATAAACAGTAGAAACAGAACCATAGATTACCTCGATATTAGTGTGATTAGACATGGACTTTAAATCGTGATTAAATTGTGATTAATATGTTGAAAATAATAGATGGCCAAATGGAGGCTTTCTTCTAAGAACTAGAATCTGTAAAAATGATTCCATTCTATAACTGAAAAACACAATAACTTTAAGAACTCAATAGATGGCTTAATAACAGATTGGATACAGTTGAAGAGAGAATTAGTAAACCAGAAGATAAGCATGTTGAAAATATTCCTCTGAAGCACTGAGAAGGATAGAGAGAGTCTCATGAGGTAAACTTCATGGTGAGGAGAAACTCAGATACTTCAGCCTTAGAACACAATGTTATAGAAGATATGTTACCCTACAAGTCTTTAAATGTAGCCTGAGAACATTCATTTTCCAGAATGAATCCCATTGTGTCACGTTGTTGTGCATGTGTGTTTCTTTCAAACTTCACCTGTTGTTCCTTCCTTTGGAGTTGCAAATAATTTGGGGTTGAAAAAGGAGCCCTTTTCCAAAGCATTGAAAATTGCCCAGAGTCACCCATTTTAATAAAAAGATAAGATAAACAGAGACAAAATGGGTTACAGCTGTTTATGGATAAACTCTATCATTACTGCTTAGCACTAGAAAACAATTAGTTTTAAGTGAGGCTAATTCACTTATGTATTATGTTTTTCAATGTTCTTTATTCATTTCCAGGAATGAAGATTATAAGAGTGACACTCTTGCTTTTTCAAGTTATTCTTGACTTAAGTAAATCTAACTTCTGTTTTAACACCCCCTTAAAGTCAGGAGGAATTACTCCTAATTATTAACCTTCATTCTACAGGGGAAATATAAACTCAGTGTCATTACATATAACCTCCTCTAGGTCTCCATATATGTTTTTCATCCCTTTCACTTTATCTTCTAATTGGGCAAAGTGGGTAAATAATACGATTTCGTGTAGTTCTCATATCCTTGGAAAATGACTTTTTAAAGTAGTCCAGGAGCCATACTCTGTTTCTTTCCAACCAATTAAAATTCTTTCATAGAGTTGGATTGCAGAATGTAATTCAGGAGAAGTGGGGAGAAACAAGACCGAGAGTTTTGTAAGGTATCCTCCTAAAGAAACATTAAATTGGGGCACCTGTGTGGCTCAGTCGGTTAAGCATCTGCTTTTGGCTCAGGTCTTGATCCCAGGGTCCTGGGATCCAGCCCCGTGATGCTTCTCCCTCTTCCTCAGCCCCTCTTCCCCCCAGTTGTGCTCTCTCTCTCTCCCTCTTTCTCTCTCTCTCAAATACATAAATAACATTTTTTAAAAAAGGAAACATTAAATAAATTATCTAATTCCCAGGTATAGATAGGAAATATTCTTCTTTCATTAGAGAACAAAAATGCTGCCCTGTTATTAATTACTGGAATTTTGGATACAAGATGAATTAATAGATAGGTGAAGGATCCCAATAGGATATTTGAGTCAAAGAAGCAATAGCTTCTTTGGAGTGGAGTGTATATGACTTCCATATTATGAACTGAAACAGTAACCTCACATGTTACTTTTTTACCTGCAACTCTATGCCTTAAGATTGGCACAGATTGTGTCCTGGAAGCCTCACTTGACCAAACAACTGGGAAATAAGATAAAGTAACTGGAGAGGAAACTGGAGTGGAGCCTGGAGGCAAAAACTCCAAATGGCAGTAAGCAGTGTTGTCCCCAGAAAGTGAATGAACACTTACTCATCCAGTGAACTGAAAAGAACAAAAATTATTTTTCTTATGGGGATGGAACCAGGGAATTAGAAAATCTGATTAAATAGTTCATAATCAACAGAATGCAGTTGGTCAGTTCAACAGAACTTATTGGAATTGAAAGAAAAACATCTTTTTAAGACTCACAGCTCAGAATAGAACTGAAACATTCAAGATGCATAAGGTCTGTTTTCATTCCTGTGATAGGAGTTCAAGACAAAGTCCCATCAGTGTATTAGGGTTATTCAAATAATTCATAAAGGTATAGTCACTCGGTTACAGAAAAACTGCTGGAGAGATTAGTTATTTATGTTCAGGGAATATTCTATATTCTAGGGGATAGAATAAAGTTTATTTATAACTCTACACATTTTCCTCCAAGAATTTTAAGCACTTTATGCTCTAAAGTTGGAATCAAGTAGCTCCCAATCCTTAGAGGCTATCGTCTCTAGCTGTTTAACTGAGCCCTTGTGGCCTCGTGAGCACTGTCAAAGGGCAGGTTCACCACAGAAAAAGGGTGTTTTTTTTGGTTTTGGTTTTTGTTTTTTAACCAACATCAAGTTTCCCAAAGAAATTCCCACATTGCTATTAAGATGCAGGGGTCTCCCATAATTCCTTATTTGGAAGAGAGACTGTGTATAAGAGGGATTTTTATCCTGTCTTTTAGAGATAATCCATTTTAGCACTGTAATAATCCAGGTAACCCTCCTCACTCTTCTGAAACAAAATGGTTCCTCTCTAGAGATGGGATATGAGGACAGTCAGATCTTCCCTAGGTGGGAGCAGAACTAACTGTGCTACAAACTCCTGTTGTTGTGTTGTGAGTGTTGGTTTGTTTCTTCCTCGGCCCACTGTTCCTTCCTTGGAGTTACAACTATTCTGTGGTTGAAGTTTGTATGTTTGCAGATCAGCATGACTGGGAAAAGTGGCGAACAGGGTCATTGGAAAACAGAGGAGCCATGAATGAAGCTTAAGAACTTAACAGTGTATAACCAGCACCCTAGCGGAAAAGCTTAGCCTGCTTCAGCAATTTTAGGGTCAATTTAGAGCACATAGGGTTGGGAAGGCAATTCAGGTGTCCGTTGCTAACAGATTACTCTCAATGCCTTTGAGGCAGCGCGAAGTCCCAAACAAATCTATGTTGTCAAGCAGAGGACCACAAACATTCTCAGGAAATCTGTCTCAGTCCTGGAGATTTCAATTTAAAAATGCTACATTTTCTAGCGGAGAAAAACAGCAGCTTTCTCCCATCAAAGATTAGCTTTTTCTCCTATTGGAATCCTTTGCTTAGGCCTTGTGTTAGCCAATTATTCTTCTCATCCTTTCACTACAGACCAGCACCCAAACAATCCTATACAGCTGGGAGCACAACCGAATGCACTTTGAAAAGAGGAGAGAATACACAAGGGAGGAAGAAATGATTGCAAGGAAGCCTTGTTTAAAATATTGCAACTACTGCTAGAAAGCTAACAAAGACCATTGGGGCATGGGGAAAAGACTGCATACTCTTCCATTTGCAAGAGGAGAAAGACAAGGAGAGGTTATTACATTTATCAAATGAGGGATGGATTTTTAAGAAATTGCAAAATACTACTTTGGACTTCTTCCCTAGCAATATGAGTGATCATGAGATCAGAAGTATCAATGGACTTACAGGAGGTAATTAACTCAGCTGTAGGTTAAGAGAGATCACTAATAGGTGACAATGAGGAAATTTTTGTAGAGGAGAAATAAGATCCAAACAAGTTTGTATGAGAATGCAGAAGACTTTGAATGAAAGGTTTATACATTTGGGCAGTAACTTCAGTAGGTGAAGAGCAAGGTCTGGGCTGACACTGGGACCCTGGAAAAGACAGAGCACATTTGTTGTGTAGTTGAATTACTTACGACTCCTTTGGGTGCCACTGGCAATATCCCAGCTCAAACTGACCTAAGCCAAGAAAGAAATTATATTGGCTCACATAACTGAAAAGTATAGAGGATCCAGAATCTGAAATATCTCTTGAAGAGACAGCATAGAATACTGGTTAAGGCAAGGACTTTGAAGCCAAACAGTCTGGGATTAAATCCCGGTACGGGTAGGTACCCACTAGCTGTGTAACTTGGAGCAAGTTATTACCCCTTTCAGTGAATGTTTCCATTCCCTTTTCTCTAAAATGGGGATATTAATAATAACCTTCTCATAGAATTTTCGAAAGGATTAAGTAAAGGTAATGTCCAAAGCACTTAGAACAGTGGTGGCTGGCACAGTTATCGAATTCACATCAGGACTCTCTCTCCCCTCTCTATCCTCTCTAGCAGGTTCTTCTCATTACTTAGCAGCTCAGCTTTCTCCCTGTCTTCACAGTAACCCCAGCAGAAAGACAGCTTCTTTTTCCCGGTAGTTGTAAGACATTTGACTTGCTCTAAGTGGATCGATTGATGGGTCACATACCAGTACCTGGGGTCGGAAGTGGCATGGGGGAATGGCCAGGAGATGGGCCGGTCTGACTTGCTTTGTTCCTGGATCAACGGTCCACCCTGCTCCAAGAATCAGATTCAACTCCACAGAAACTCCATGCATTCAGAGTAGAGGGGGATGCTTGCTCTAAGGAAAGTTGAGGTGCGGTTACCAGAGAAAGAGGAAATGGACTCTCGGTGGATGGAAAAACAACAGATGTATCCCATAGCTACAAGAAAAACATCCTGACATGATTCCATACTGGTTGGGAAGCATTGGGTAAAGAACAAGAAAATTATTTTTAATAATTTCTCAACTAAGCCTCAGTTCTTTTATCAGCACTGAACTTGTCAAGTTGCTAAAGTTCCTCTGTGATGTTCCCATATTTTTCTTTAAATTAATAATTATTACCATTTATTTAGTGCCTGCTGGAGCCAGACATTGTGCCAGATGTTTTCCTTACATGCTCTCTGATTCTCTTACATAAATTTCGCCATCTTTATTTGAAAGCTGAGCACTTGCCCCTGCCCAGCAGTTGGCAGTCAGGATTTAAAGTCAAATGTATCTGAACCTCATAGCCTTGCTCACTCTACCACGTTGTGGGGATTCTGTTTGTGTGCCATTTCTTACTGTCACCCCCACCTCAAAAATGTGTCACTTCTGTCATTTCAGGCAGTCCCACCACTCAGCAAACTGTCTTCTCCTCAGTAAAACCTCGGCCATCAGTCACTTATCATTCAGTAACTGTCTCTGAGTCCCCTCTTGTAAGGTTCTTGGCATTTGAAACCTCATTCCTCACATTGGAAGAGAAGACTTTGTTTCTGGCCAAATAACCTCAGAGGTCATCAGGCAGATCAGGGGACAGATTTGGGCCAAGTATTCTACCCATCTGGATCCCTACTTCGGCTGGGCAGTAAGCCCTATTTCCTCTAGCCAAGAAAGGGATATTACCCTTATTGTTAAGTCAGAATGAAGACTTTCAAAAAGCCTGTAGCAGCTGTGTCTTTGCATGACTGGCATTTGCGGCCATGTACTACCAATATTTTAATACAGACCTTCTGCTTTAGGCTAGAAGGTCTAATGCCCCTTCCATTGGTCCTGCTCAGCTATGTCATACTAGCCTCATTTCCTGAGATCCCACCCCTTCTTGACCTCTCTCCATTTTCCGAGATTTCCTCTCAATATCCATCTTGTGCCAGCTCTCCCAGATTGCTCTAACCCATGGCCTTTCCTTTCTTCACAGTCCTATAATCTAGTTGAGCCACAGAATTTAGTTTTGTTTTTTTTTAATTTATTTGTCAGAGAGAGAGGGAGAGCGAGCGAGCACAGGCAGAGTGGCAGGCAGAGGCAGAGGGAGAAGCAGGCTCCCCGCCGAGCAAGGAGCCTGATGTGGGACTCAATCCCAGGATGCTGGGATTATGACCTGAGCCGAAGGCAGCCGCTTAACCAACTGAGCCACCCAGGCGTCCCCACAGAATTTAGTTTTTGATTCTAAACATCCTCCTGTTTTCCAAACTAAATGACAGGTAATACAAAACCAGTCATTTTTTCTGTTCTGTTGTCATTTTTATTTAATGTCCCAAAGCACCTAGCCTAGGGTTGGGCATGTAGCTGATAGTGAATGGATGAAAATCCTATTGATTTTTCTAACACATAAAATGCTAGTTTCCTTCTCTTTTGTTTTTCAGACTGTAACTGAGTTGGTCAGGGGCTGTAACACCACCATTCCACATTTCCTCTCTGCTTTGCCATTGTTCTCCACAAGCAGAAAATCCATTAAGTCTCAGTACTGAGTCTTATCTAAAATATTCTAGTGTCATAAAGCAAGGACCTCTTTTATTGCCCTGTCATTTTTCTATAGAGAACAAACTAAACCTACTATTAGAAAGAAAATGCAATCTATTCTAGAAGTTTTCCTAGTGTATATATATTTTAAAAATCATAAATTCTCAGCTGTCAGATCACAATACAATTTCAGGAGTCCTAAATTTATGCCTCTGAACAGAAGTACATTTCCCATCCTCATTGTTGCCTGCCTCTGTTACCCTGCTTAATTTACAGTTATTCAATAACAATTAAAACAATATCCTCATTCCAGTCAGTTGCAACTGAAAATCATTATGAATTAACAGCTTCTGGGTGATGATGTTGGAGGAAGAGTAGCTGTAATCTCTAGGCCACAGAAAGGTGATTACCCAGACATAGAGACTAAAGAGCACATGGGACTTGAGTCTTCAGAGTAGAGGAGGTCAGGATAGGGAATTTAGTACAGGGGTGGGGGAGAAGGAAGACATCTAAATGGCACTCACTACTCAGGCCACCTCTCTTCAGTGGAGATGAAATGGTCACTGATTTTTGGAGCATTCCTTTTACATTTGCCCCAAATATTCCAAAGCCTGTCTGAGATTGCTTCATTGTCTCACTCACGTAGGAAAAGGGGAAAAGCAGCAGGAGCGGTGGGGTGGGGGTGGGGGGGCGATGACTAGAGCTATAGACTAGACTCATTCTGAAAATATCATTCTGAATAACCCAAGTGAGTTGTCTGGGACTTGACTTTCTTTCCATGATTACACAGACAGACGCTAACATCCCTGATGTGAGTGTGCTGCCCTGAGAGAAAGGAATCTCTGGACCCGGTCCTGCCTGTGCTCCTATTCAGCAGTGAAACAGAGGTAAATCCCTTACCCTCTTAGCCTCAATTTCCCCATCTGTAAAACCAGGAAGTTTACAAGAGTTGCAAACTGGAACGCTTTCAGAGACAGGAAAGCTTTTCAGGAAACTCTGGGGCTCAATACTAAGTCACTAAGTGCTAAGAAGTGCTTAGAACAAGGGCAGCTGGAGTGTGCATACCTGGTCTAAAGGCTTTTAACATTCAAATTCAAGTTTTAAAAATAAACAGTGCAAATAAATAAAATATTAAAAAAAATAAACAGTGCATATCTCAGACCTCCAGTTTTTGGCTCTAGACTAGTTAATTTCTTAATCCTTTCCCGGCAGATATTCTTTGAACTTAAATCCCTGGAAAAGCAAGATATCATGATCTGATCAACTCTCACCACGTTCACCCCATCATTTAATCAAGCACCTGGGACACAGTAGTCTCAAGTTAACAATTTGTTGCTGAGTTGCTGGCCATTCTCTTTTAACCTTTACCTTTAGAGAGTGAAGTCTTGTCTTGCTATTTTTAGGCTGTTCCTTCATTTGACAGTTCTTAGCTTCCATCTATTGAATTACTTTACCATCAATCTAGCTGGCTCTCAGCTAAGCCTTTCCTGAGCCGTGAGGAGTGCAATTGCTTTGGTTTTATGTGGAATGTCTGAGACAATCCCAATGACCACAGTCCTTTCCTAAGCAAAGACAGCACAGCAGTGACCCAGTGGCCCTGGTGGAAGGAGCATCTTTAGCCTTGCTGCAAGATGTCCTCTTTCTTCCTTTAAGAAGCAGCTCTCCTGTCTTGGCCCCTCTCTTTTTGAATTCCTTCTTCAACAATCCTTTCGGCACAATGGTTGTTTCTCTTTTGGTCTGCCCTCCCTACAGAGCTGACCCACACTCTGAACTGTTTCCAAGTTGTTTGGAGATAGCTCTCTAGATCAGCTCCTTGGAAATGCTGTATGGCAGAGCAGGAGCTCTCTTAAAATTGGGCCAGACTCACATCCTAAACAGCTCCAGGGAAATTTCCCTTATTTACACTCCAACCACACAAAATGCTCACTAGCTCCTTTGGCCTCAAATGCTTGCAAGACAATTACAATATCCTTTTCCTATAAAGCTGCAAATGTCTTCTATAGAATCTATCTCAATAGAAAATCTAAAATTCAATCCCAGAACTGTACAGGTGACTCTCTTACACTGCAGGTGAAGAATGGATATTATGTACTTTGGGGGTGAGTTTTCATTATTTTTTCTATGATTGAAACACATGATACACTTTAAATTGGGATCTCTGGAGGAGTTTGTTTTTTGGGGTTTTTTTTGGGGGGGATTGTTTTTGTTTTTGTTTTTGTTTTAGCACTTCCCTGCATTTAAGGCCCAGAGCAAGGAATAGAGTTGGTCAATCATCTGCCAGATAAAGAAACAAAGTCTCAGAATTATAAGGTCATTCCACCACTTTGAAGCCTCTCCTCATTGCTTTGCCTATAAATAACTGAGGTGTATTTTGTGCACTCACATACTGTTTAGGGTGCTGCTAAGGATTTGGGAAACATTGCTGCCTTCCCTGAATTGATTGAAAATGAAAATATATGGGAATCATGTCACGAAAAGAAGACGGCTCTGAGGGTGGGAGCACTAGGAATCTTTTGGTGCAGAGCAAAGGGAATGTCAGCTGGACCATCAAGTGTGGGTAGGATTTGAATGAAGGAGGCAGGCATTGGTTGAGAAGAAAGAAGGGTTTTCATTTTGACAGTAAGAGAATTAGTCTGACTCTAGGAAGGATGTGTTGAGACCAACCAGCAATACAGTAAGTTCTCTAACAGGTGGCAGAAAATATGTTTAGGATAAGTTCAAAGGCCAGGTAAAGCAGTTAAGATCTGATGCAGTAGACAGATTGAAGACAGTGGTAATGTGAGGAGAAGAGTTGTTTACAGTTTAAAATCGGTCTACTTTTGATAACTTGAAACATGAACAATTAGATCCACATGAAAGTCTTTCCCCTCCTAGTCCCCAACCCTTGCTTTTTAAAATTGAGGAGAAGAGAGATTACGTGATCCCCACTTTATTGGACATCAGAAAAAAAAATTAATTTTATTTAAAAATTTTATTTAAAAAATTGTTAATTTTTTTTTCTTAAGATGGAATGACATAAGAGCATCATCATACTAATGACAATAAGGTGTCTCCTGGGATTTTTAGTTTCTAGGCAACCATGTCATATTTTGAATAGTGTCCAGTAGTGTTCACTGACTTTGAAGTTAGAAGGACTCTTACTGATATGGCTTGTCACAGTCCATGTCACAGTTGGGTTTCTTAGTATTTTAATACAGGTCTCAGTATTTCCATCTATAAATTGGATTAAATATGCTGACCTTCCGAAGTAATATGAAGAATCAATGAGATAAGCATATGAACATATTCTGCCCAATGCAAAAGATCATGCCATTAGGTAATTTCTAACCTTGCCTCAGAAAGCTAAAGAGAAGTCTTTCCTATATGTACCTCTATGTCTTGGACAGTGAGAAATGTAAAAAGACAAGTAAACAGCAGCTGAATCATAGTCTAGTGCTCTCCCAGATGACATTCAGCACTATAGTATTAGAGAATGCATAGAATCAGGTAAGCAGAAATAGTGTCCTCCTCCCACCCCATGCCTATCCTGATAAATTGGCAGGCATGCTAAGTGGTTTGTGATATGATCCCAGGAAGCACAGGTAAGAGAGTAGGGAAAGTAAATCAAGAGAGAAGAAAATCAATAAAAGGTATGCTAATGAGCAAGTCCCCATTTTTGACAGTTAAGGCTCTTTCCTCCTGGGCTCCTCTTAAGGTGTCTTTAAATGTGTTTCAGTATTATCATATATGGATGGGAACCTGGGCATTTATTCACTAACTCTAGTCCCTCATTTGTTGACAATTACCCCTGGAGGTGTTGGATATCTAGTCATTCTGGGTAGCCACAATTACTGACCATCTCTCATTCATTGTTCTGGAGCAAAGCCCTTAATAAAACATAGGCCTTGTAGGGGAGGCTGTCCTCATGTATAGACATTGTCATCTCAGGTGTACTTGAAATTCAGATGTGGGAAGAGGTGACATGAGCCATCAATAGCTTCCATTACAGGAAGTATGTTTTGTTTTAACATAAAGGTAGCATTACCATAGAAAATAAGTTAATTTAATTTACAGTGAAGTTAATTAAAGAAAGGTTCTCACAAGTGATGGGAATGGATGGTGAGATTAAGAAATAGTATTTTGACTGTGGAACCTGGGAACTATAGACATACTGACTTCAGCTTGTTCAGGCTCACACTGGGAATAGGAAGGATAAAGAACACTCTTTAATGCCAAAAGTTTAAGTCTCTGTCAAAACCAAAACAGACTAACTCTGAAAATTACCATTTAGCAATTCTTATCAGCCAGAATTTATAATCTCACACAGTAAGAGACTTGTGCATATTCCAAATTGTGTTAAGACCTTAAACAGACTCCTTAGAGATGATTAGAAATAAGACAAGGGGGGAAAGCCAGAATGGTTCCCAAATATTTCACATATGTTTTTTCAAAGACCTGGAAGAAAGGTCAAAGTATTTACATTTCCAAGGGCATGAAAACCAAAAGTACCTCAGATCTAGAGGAAAAATCAGAAGAATTATTTCACAGTGTCATAGGGCACAAGTTTAAAGTAGCTCATCAAAATGTGGAGTCTTTTAACGAAAGACAATGTGTGAACATTAGTTTCATCCTGGATTATAAACTATATGGGGCATTCGGAAGGAAGGATTATAAACTATCCTGGATTATAAACTATATGGGACATTCGGAAGGAAGGAGGATGGGAGGAAGAGAGCCATACAGATAATAAGAGAAAACTCTTAGGGGGCAGTGACTAAGAATAAGAGAAAACTCTTAGAGGGCAGTGACTACATTTTATGACTATGTCATCCCTAGGAGTATCTATGTTTCACATTTTTAAGCATCAAGCTAATTAAATGACTTAAGGAGTGATTGAATGTCTGATTAATTAGTTAATTACTTGACCTAACCATCCATTCAGACAAAATAATCATGGTAACAGTTCTGTCTAAACTGCCTGATTTTGTCAAGGTCATTGGCTGGAAGTCATCTCAAAGCAAATTCCCAGTGCACATTGCAGAGCTCACAGTGGCCCTGAAGATAAAAGAATCATTTGGACTTTTCTCAGTTGGCATTCTTTCCCAGTTGACATTGGGCTGGATGCTTGGCCAAATTTCCAAAGTCATGTTGAACTTCTAACAGTGGGAAAGAATTTTCCAATTAATAATTTGCTGATGCATCTGGAACTAACTCTAATATGCACATGTGCCCATGCATCCACACCTTCACTGGGGCATGATGAAAATGTCAAAGTCTGTCTTCAAGCCAGAACATGAAGAGGTACATGCATACAGAGTATATACTGATTTCAAAGTCCACTGTAATTTGTGTCTGCTCTCCTGCCACCCTTCTATTTAGAAGGATTTGTGAATCTAGGAAGGCCTGCTTTTGTCACATCTCTTGGATGCTAAAACTAAAGTGATAAGAAAGAGGATGTGCTATGTTGTAAATATTCTTTATAGGAAACTCTTCTAAAAAGGAAGTAAAATATACTATTCTATTTTTTCCCCTTAATATCATCAATACATTAATATTTTAAGTACTCTTAATTGTTTATATATCAGTGAATTTCTTTAGACTTTGTAAACTTTTGATATTCAACAAAAAGGGGTAAAGCTAACAGAATTCTATTGTCATTTGAAAGGATACTCCTCAGGACAAATTGTCAACAAATGAAATGCAAAAGCTGTCTTTTTTGTATCTGTAAGATTTTGTTTATTTATTTGAGATAGAGAGAAAGAGAGCACAAGGTGGCGGGGGGGGGGGGGAACTAAGGTAGAAGGAGAAGCAGATTTTGCTGAGCAAGGAGCCCAAGGCAGGGCTCAATCCCAGGACCTGAGCTAAATGCAGCCACTCAACCAACTGAGCCACCTGGGTGCCCCATAAATTCTGTCTTTAATCATAGTATTATGGAGCCAGAAAATTGCTTCAATTCCTTTAAACTATGGGTTGACAAATGATTGCTCACTATACAAATCTGGCTTGCTACGTGATTTTATAAGGTTTTATTGGAAGATAGCCACACCCATTTATTTACATATATGGCTGCTTTGGGGCTATAGCAATAGAGTTGAATAGTTGCTGCAGATATCATATCAAGTAGAAAGCCTAAAATATTTACCATCTGACCCTTTACTGAAAAAGTTTGCCAATATTTGCTCTAGAATATTATGGTAGCCACTAACCACCTGTGACTATAGAGCACTTAAAATGTAGCTGGGGCATTTAAGGGACTTAAAGAGTTAATTGAAAATTGAGATATGCTGAAAGTATAAAATATAAAGGTTCTCCAGAAAAACAGAATCAATAGTAGTTAGATAGATAGATGATAGAGAGAGAGAGAGAAAGACAAATAATTGCTTCTGCTTTCTGAAGAAACTTTATATTTATATTGAATTTATACAGATATAGTAGATCTATCTATATATGTATGCATGTGTATATGTGTGTGTGTATATATATATATTTAAATCTTAGTCTATATCTGCTACCTCTCTCTCTAGAGAGAGAGAGATTAAGAGAAAGATTTATTATAAGGAATTGGCTCACATGATCACGTGGCTAGAAGGCTGGAGACCCAGGGGAGCCAACGCAATTCCATTCTGAAGGCTGGTAAGCTGGAACAGGAGAACTGCTGACATAGATGAAGTTCAACGGCAGTCTGCTGAAGAATGCTCTCTTGAGAAGTTTCATTTTTTTCTTCTATGCGGGCCTTCAACCAATGGAATGAGGCCCACCCACAATATGGAGGGCAAGTACTTTACCCAAAGTCCATGAGTTTATATGCTCATTTCATCCAAAGACACCCACCAAACTCACACATAAAATTAATCATCATGCTTACTACTTTTTAAATTTTATTTTATTTAAATTCATTTAATTTACATATAGAGTATTACTAGTTTCAGGGGTAGAGTTCAGTGATTCATCAATTGCATATAACACCCAGTACTCATTACATCGGGGCCTCTTTAATGTCCATCATCCAGTTACCCCTTCTCCCTACCCACCTCCCCTCCAGCAACCCTCAGTTTTTTTCCTACGGTTAAGAGTCTCTATGGTTTGTCTCCCTCTCTGATTTTGTGTATTTTAAAGACATAGAGTTGCAAAGACCTATTTTTTAAATATAAAATACATTGATTACATGTTGAAATTGTAGTATTTTGGATGTATTAAATAAAACACATTATTACAATTAATTTCATGTCTTTCCTAACTTTCTAATGTGGCTACTCAAATGCTTAAAATCATTTGTGTAACTTACATTTCTATTGAACAGTACTGCTCTAGAAACTATTCTGAGCCTGTGAAAAGCCTTGTTCCCTGCCTCACCATATTTCAAAAGGACTCATCTATTTTGTGTGTGTTGAGTTTGAGAAGTTCTTTATAGATCCTGGATATCAACCTTTTGTCTGTACTGTCATTTGCAAATATCTTCTCCCATTCTGTGGCTTGCCTCTTTGTTTTGTTGACCATTTCCTTTGTTGTACAGAAGCTTTTGATCTTGATGAAGTCCCAAAAGTTCATTTTTGCTTTTGTTTCCTTTGCCTTTGGAGACATATCTTGAAAGAAGTTGCTGTGGTTGATATTGACGAGGTTACTGCCTATGTTCTCCTCTAGGATTCTGATGGATTCCT
>PISX010010885.1:0-68190 GCA_004024625.1 Mellivora capensis | reverse complement strand
CACAAAACCATCCCCACGGTCGGGATAGTCCACAGGGGAGCCAGAAAAATAGGGCAGAAGAAGGAAGGCAGATGATGAAGGAATCAAGCAAGCAGGATTCTGAGGACGGTAGCTCAGAAGGAGAGTGCTCGTGTGTGGGGTGACCGGCATCAAACGTGACCAAACACCAGCATGACGGGGAGATGAGAAGCATTGCCTTCGGGTGGTTTACATGAGACATGAAACAAGCTTGACTTTCCCTCCTGAGCCATCCCCATAGACACGTGTGTCTAAGCACACGCATGCACACACACACGAGTGTCAGGTGTGCACAGACGTAAGCACACGCGTGCACGCACACACACACAAGTGTCAGGGACAAACACATGCTCCAACAAACCAGTGGGTTCAGTGAGGAGGCAGCCAGACAAGAAAGGAAATCCTCCCCTGACGTCCGGAAGGGGGCCCGGCACCCACCGCCAGGCACATCATCGTCCTGTCTGACATAATGGGGCAGACCCCGCCTCGACCGGCTCCTCTGAGAGCACGACACAGAGACAAGGCACATCCCTTCATAATCTTGTCTGAGCACAGACAAAAACAAGGTCCCCAGGCTACCCCCCGGACACTGCAGATGCCTCTCTGTGTCAGACGTGACAGCCACTTCTTCACCACCGGTGGCTTTCCCTCCATGGCAGCCGATCCTCCCTGGTCACACGATGTAGTCCTAGAATTTTCCCTGCTCTCTGACAGCATCCAACTAGAGCAAATGCCCGCTTTTTCAAATCCTCTCCTAAAGCCCGTACCCAACATCCAAATCCTATATCACATTCTTTCTAACACCCCGTCACTGAGACACCCATCGCTCCTCCTTGGGGAGTGTGTCCTCCTCTGCCTCCTGGGGAGTGACCCCAGCTGTCGGCCTGCAGGGGCACTTCTGGTGGCCTCGGCGGCCCAGCCCCAGCTCATGGGTGAGACCCTCCCAATGGGAGAGCATGGGTAAGCCAGACGAGGGGCTTCACGCCCCCACACCTCCCATTCACACGGTCAGGAGGAGAGAAAGAAGGAGGTCGGAGGGAAGAAAAGAAGGGAGTTTGTTCTTTCCACGACTGCTTCTACACACCTGTCTACGACTCCGTAAGTACACACCTATGCACGCGTGCACATGTACACACAGTCACACACCTCGGGAGGACAGGAGTGTATTTGGAAATACAGAGCTGATTCCCACTTCTTGTCTGCAGTTCCTGAGCACAGGCCCTACAAATTTAAATGTGCAACGAAAATAAAGGTAAAAGGATGAAAATATATATAGACCATGAAAACAGTAACCAAAAGGGAAGGGAAAGGCTGTAGGAATATCAGACAAATGGACTTCAAAATCAGGTATGTTTTTTTGTTTTGTTTTGTTTTGTTTTTGTGGTTTTCTTTTTTCATTTTTTTAAAATGTAAGTTCAATGAGCCTACATATAGTACATCACTAGTTTCAGGGGTAGAGTTCAATAATTCATCAGCTGTGTGTAACACCCAGGGCTCCTCCCATCACGTGCCCTCCTTGATGCCCATCCCCCAGCTACCCCATCCCCCACCCACTTCCCCTCTAGCAACCTTCAGTTTGTTTCCTATGATTAAGAGTCTCTTGGTAAAAATGAGGGCAAGAAAGAGGCTTAGCCCTGTGGCCAAAATGAATCGTCTTGTCCTGCCCCCCAGCCTGTATCCCATTCGCCTGCCGGGCAGCTTGACCATCACCAGACAACCCTGACTAGAGAAACAGTAAGATCGAACTTTGTGTCACGCCCCATGCTTCAAAGAAAGGCGAAGAGCCTCTGGTATCAGGCTGCTGGTCTAAGACCAGCTCAGGTCCCATCCTTATAAGGGTGATGTCGGACCAAACCAGAGGGATTTGAATCTTGCAGCCAAGTTTGATTCAAGTTGTGTGAGACCATAGCAGTCAAGATAGCTCCCATTTCTTGTGTGTCTACCATGCCAGGCTTTTGTCAGCGTTACTGTGAGCCCTGAAGTGACCTGTCAGGCATGTTTGCCCTCGTTGACTGATGTGGGTGCTCGGAGCCGTGTTCCCAGGGCCACTATAACTGGGAAAATGGGATGCCAGCTCATGACTCTCTCACTCCGCAGATCATTCTGTGCAGAAAAATTACTTCACACTTGGCTGGGATCCAAGCAGATAGCTGGTAGGATGTCAGCTGTACAGTCGTCAGACACAAAGCCTGGCCAAGAGAGGTCCAACAGAAGACCCCTGGAAATCACAATAATCCACTGGGTATTTATCCTACTCAAAGAATAATCGTACCTCGTACGTAATACCTCGTACACCTCATTTCATCCAATGCCCTTCGATGGACGTATTCTCTCACTTTCCAGCTGGAAACCTGAGACCTAAGCCAGCCAGGCCAGCTAGGACTGCACGATTCTGCCCCATCGCCCTTTACAGACTATACCGTGAGTGAGCCCAGTGTTGAGCTCAAAGTCCTGAGACCTAACTAAAGGTTCTTCCAGCACCGAGGTTCTTGCAAGTCCAAGGCTGTCAATTTAATCTTGCTGCTAGATGGAAACTGTCGTTAGAGAGCCTCATCTAGTTATGACGGATCCACAAGGAGTGGCATTTTTTCAGTGGTGGTGCTGAGTTCCACCTCCTCGGGAACAATTATCTGAAAATGGCTAAGGAAGATCACATCTTGTCTCTTTGAGCCAGGGACTCATGGCAGGGGCTTGGCCTGCAGCCAAGGGCAGAGGAAAACAGGTCAAGATGAAATGTAACTATTGCAGATTCAAACACTACCCACCTGCTTATCGATGCTGCAAGATTTTCAAGCCCCAAGACTTGCGGGAGATTGACAAGTCTAAAAGTCAAGACAACCTCTCACACAGGAGACGGCGTTCACAAAATGCCCATCTCATTTTCCTCCAGGTGAGTGCTGGCTCTGGCTTGTCTTGGGAGCCCGCAGAGATAAATCCTGGTCTTGGCAGGTGAGTGGTGGTGGGTCCAGACATCAGACAGTCATGTGCTTTCCCATTAGGCTCTGAGGACTGCTCAATGGCTAGCACTGAGAGACACATTTTTTTTAATTTAATTTAATTTTTTCAGTGTTCCAAGATTCATTGTTTGTGCACCACGCCCAGTGCTCCATGCAATCCGTGCCCTCCTTAATACCCACCACCAGGTTCACCCAACTGCCCCCCACCCTCCCCTCCAAAACCCTGAGAAACTTTGTTTCTCAGAGTCCCTAGTCTCTCACGGTTCGTCTCCCCCTCCAATTTCCCCCAACTCCCTTCTCCTCTCCATCTCCTCATGTCCTCCGTGTTATTCCTTATGCTCCACAAATAAGCGAAACCATATGATAATTGACTCTCTCTGCTTGACTTATTTCACTCAGCACAATCTCCTCCAGTCCCGTCCATGTTGCTACAAAAGTCGGGTATTCAGCCTTTCTGATGGAGGCATAATACTCCATAGTGTATATGGACCACATCTTCTTCTTTATCCATTCGTCTGTTGAAGGGCATCTTGGTTCTTTCCACAGTTTGGCGACTGTGGCCATTGCTGCCAGGAACATTGGGGTACAGATGGCCCTTCTGTTCACTGCATCTGTATCTTTGGGGTAAATACCCAGTAGAGACACATTATTGAAGAAATGACAAAAAAAACCTTCAAAGCTCACTGAGAATGAGGACACTTGATAATTTTGTTGCTCTGGCTTGGCTATGGGAGCAGAAAAACCAACCACAGTATCCTGTAAAGATACTTCCAAATATAAAGACATTTGTAAGCTAGATTTTGATCTTGAGCTTTCCCTAAACCACACAAAGAAAAACTCCCATCTTAAAATTACTGTTCCCAGACGGAGTTCCCAGCGGGGGTGGAGAACAGTGGTAATCAATAATTCAGCATTTATGTAACAGCTGACAACTACAAAGTGCTTTTCCATCAGCTTTACTTCTCTCTCCTCACAGTCGCCGCAGCTGGGGGTCGGCGATGGTCATTCCTATCTTCTCAAAGAAGTAAGCGGGACAGTGACTTGATCCTTAGACAAAGGTGTCATACTAGAAAATAAAGCTCAAAATAAACGAAAACCCTTTCATTCTATTGATTGCTACTTTTAAAAGTTCATAGAAGTCAGTTTTCTCCTCAGTGTCAGCAGCAGAGTGATGGCGTTTTTCTTCTTACCATATAAGAGCCAGATAATCAAAATTCATATCTAAAAATACCACTGACAGCAAAGGTCAAAAAGAGCTAGTGCTTTAATTAATACTTTGGGACGTAGCACTTGCTATTTAAAAGCAGAGAAATATAAATTTGTGTGTGCATGTTCTCTATTTTGGAGAGACAGATTTTAAGACCACAATCCATAAAAACATGAAAAATGTTTTAACTATTGCAAGATACAGAGCGAGCACATGGTCAGCCAACAAACAAATTTCCCAGTCTTCTGTACCACTGGAAGGTTGAGAGGCTCATCTTTGCCATTTTAATTGAGCCCCTGCCTTTAGGCCATACACATACATGGATGGTAAACCAGGCCTGATCCCTGCAGAGGGGAACAACATCAATCAGTAACCCCATTTATATCCATTTACATATTTATGAAACCTATGATAAGTGACATGGTGGTGGGCAATAGAAGAACCTAATTAAGCCTGATAGATCAGGAAAGGCATTCCAAGAAGGTGACATTGAGTTGAAATTGAAAGGCCGAGTAGGTGTTAAGGGGGAGCAAAGGGAGGAAGGGGGAAATAGCATGTTCAAAGGCCCTGTGGTGGTGGCTGCATGATTCACCGTAGGAAATAAACAGAGGGCAAAGATGCAGGGAAGAAGGTGAAGAGACCTCTGCCTTGCAGAAGCAGAGGCAGGCCTGGAAGCTGATGACAGGCCACAGAGGCTAGGGCTTGGCAGGTTGGTCTCTGGAGCTGAAATCAACTGCCACCTGGTAGCAGCTGTCACTCAAGTCCCTCATGGACTTCTGTGCCTCAGTCTCCTCACCTGTAATCTGGTTCGCCTTACAAAGTTGTTGCAAAGACTCAGTGTTTTGTTGCAGTTAAAGTACTTTGTACGCAATTTGATAGTCACTTAAAGACTTTACTGTCCCCTTCCTGACATCTTCTTACCATTCAGCCACTATGTCTTAGCCTCTATTCTGTGGGGCACTGCTTTGTAACATGCTCTGAGGATGGGTGCTCTGATGAAATGGGTTTGAGAAGCACTGCACATTGGCATACTAAAGAATCTGAAAGTCCCATAGTTTTAAAAAAAAATTAACTTTCTCAACCAGTGTGTAAAAAACTTGACTGTCCCATGCCACTCCCTTTTTGCTGGAGGCAGTGCTGTCACCTCCTAATAACCAATGTCCCTAAGTTCACAAAAGCTCCATGGAGAGAACTGAGAGGCACCAGCCAAGATTGATTTGAGACTCTGGTTCATACATTTGCAAGGCTGCAGCAGAGCGATTTCCAGGGTGTCATTTAGAAAACAAGTTATTTCAAAGCTCCCATTTATACTTATTTGGAAACAATCCTCATTTCTCCAGACCTCTTCCTGACCTATAGTCACACTTCTCCATTTATTCAGAAGGTAACTTTCAGGGAACAAGTTTATGTTAATAGAAGCTTCATTTCCCTTCTGAGCCTCAGTTTCTCACCTACAAGACAAGGTGATCTAAGAGCCCTTATCTGGTTCTATGCTAAAAGTTTTTCCAGGTTACATATGTTGTTTTCTTAAGTGATGACTGAGACCAGCCCAGTATCCATATAAGTGAAGAGACACACATCCAGCCAGAAATGGACAAAGCCCTCGGTCTTTGTCTCCTTGCCTTCCCATTACTTCTGGCCATCTCTATGCTAGAGAATTTCACCAAATGCATCATCATGATACTTTTGTGATTTTCTATGTGTACATTTTCTAGAAACACATTAAATACAGAGAAATGCAAAATGTAAAGTAAAATAAAGAATTCACGGAAATGTAATGTACAGCCTGGGGAATATAGTCAATAACATTGTATTAACTTTGCAAAGTGACAGATGGTAACTAGACTAATTATGTTGACAATTTCGCAACGTGCGCAAACGTCAGGTTACTATGTCATACACCTAAAACCAACATAATATTGCATGCCAATTATACCTCAATACATTAGAAAAAAACAATAACTTGAAGGGAAAACAACCAAATGTTAACATCTATTAAATCATGAATGACTATGCCTGTGTATTTTTCTCTATGTTTTAAATCTTTCAAAACGTAAGAATTATGATCTTCAGTGAGTGGTAAATTCCTGTTAATGGTGATCTCAGAGAAATCATCTTATCTCTGCTCTCTATCATATCCTTGAGCTAACTGTCTCAAGGCTTAAATTTATGATTGGAAATACAGTCTTGTTTCTTGCCCTGCAAAGTTCAGGTTTGGACAATTATCTCACAGACACAAGCATTATTTACTTAAGGCCCAAAATGATGGCAACCAGGAGCTAAAACCATACCCAAGCTATGTAATTCCATTTCAAAATTAATTCCATAAATGTAACTGTTAGAGTCCTAGGAAGAGACAGTTTCCCACTAACCTCGTCTGAAAGGGAGGCATACTTCAAATTATTCCACCTAAACCACCTTAAGAATGGCCACAAGCCAAAAAAAACACTTTGATTTTATTGATAATAAACATTCAAAGAGGCATGGATAAACAACCCAAACTCTGTCCCAATTGTTGCAGATTTTGAATTAGGCCTGAATCTGGGTGGAGGCCAGCTGTGCTTACCTGTTTGGGAACTATTTGGGAACACAACAGTCTTTGTAGCCCTTAATTCTAACAAATGAGACTCTAATTAAAGAATTTTTTACATCTTTTCTTTGTAGAGAGGAAAATTTGGAAATTTCCCGCCAAATTTACACTAGCATGACCCCAGGCTCCCTTGGCCAAGACTAAGTTGGAGAGCTCTGGAAACAAAACACCAATGGGTGGAGGTGGGACAGGGCTGTTTTGAACTCTGGGGAGGGTGGGTTGGGGGGGTGCTGGGCAGCTTGGGTGCCATGGGAAGACCAACACTGGTGGGGACTCTAGAGAGTTCTGCTTTTATCTCCCAGTCATTCTGTTGAGGCAGCACCTACCCCCAAATCTGGGGTGACTCTGATCCACTGTCCCGAGGCCACAGGAGGAACGTCGGGACCGGATGCTCTCTGCTGACAAGAAGTTGACCACATGCGTAGAGCCTGATCAACTTCGGGCTGTTTTTGCCCATCTTCCCAGGGGCTGGTGAGTTCCAATCTCCTCCCAGGGGGGCCAGGTAATGGATCTTGGCCTTCCTCATACCCTTGGCTGTCAGAGTAGCCAATACACAGGGCAAAGAAACTTCCAGCACAAAAAAGAAAAAGGACAACACCGCTGATGGTCACGCCATCATCATAAGGAAAGCTTACTAGATGACAGACTTTACCAGAAGCAGAAATATCAGAACAACACAATTAAACTAACACACGTTTGAAAAGAAATAGGGATTATATTAGCCATGGAAACAAAAAGGAAAACTATCAGAAAACAAAGAGAACCATTTTGTGTGAAAAATACAATCATTGAAAAAGAGAATATAATGACGAGATAGAATAACAGGGTGGGGGGACACCTGGGTGGCTCAGTTGGTTAAGCAGCTGCCTTCAGCTCGGGTCATGATCCCAGCGTCCTGGGATCGAGTCCCACATCGGGCTCCTTGCTCGGCGGGGAGCCTGCTTCTCTCCCTCTGCCTCCGCTCGCACTCTCTCTCTCTCTGACAAATAAATAAATAAAATCTTTAAAAAAAAAAAAAAAAGAATAACAGGGTGGGCCCAGAGGAGGAATAAAACAGCAACCAGAAGACAGTGTTGCAGGAATACCAATCCCAGAAAGAGGAAACGACAAAGACTTAGAGAGTGCAGGGGAAAAAATGAATGATATGGAGAAAATTAAAAATGTAGAGAAATCCAAACACAAGGAATCCTGGGGCAGTGGGAGGTGGGGCACAGGGGGAGCTAGTTAAAATATTTGAAGAAATGTTTTTAAAAAATTCCCCAGAAATAAAAAATGAAAATAACTCCATGGTTCATATCAGCAATTTCCCTGGAGTGCCAAAGAAGAAAATAAAGTCTCATGAATGAACTTTCAAAATATCAGACGAAAAGACAAATTTCAAAGCCTCTTGAAAGGACACGGCATCTACCAAGGATCAAGAATCGGATCCACATCCAATTTTTCAGTAGCAATAATGGATTCAAGGGAAAAAAAAAGAAAAGGAGTGTTGTCTTCAAAGTATTGAGTCACCTAGATCGTTACATCAGATAAGAATATCTTAAGGCTTATGAGGTCCTGGGGATGTTGCCACCCAGAGGTCCCAGCCAGTGAGAGTTTAGATGAAGTACTTCAGTAAGGGAAGAGACAGCCAAGAGATGTTGCCAGTGCTATACGATGACATAAGAAATAAATGCAATTGAGTATCTCAGTAAAGCTTGCTGCCGTCTTTATTAAATCATTAGCAACAAAATAAGAAGGTAAAATATGCCCGGAATCATACAAAATTAACACTGTAGATCCTCAGTGTCTAATATAAAATCCACTCACCCCACGTGGCTATTTAAATTTAAATTAAGGTTAATTAAAATTAAATGAAATTTTAAAATCTTTTCTGCCATCACACTAGCCACAATTTCTGTGTTTAACATCTCTACTTGGCTCTACTCTATCAGGCAGCATAGATATAGAACATTTTCACCATTGCAGAAAGTTCTGGAAGCCAGCCCTGAAATACAGAATATCACTATGATGCAGTGTTTGTAGGGAACATGAGACCAGTGAATATGAGAGAGTATAAGAGTTCTGGTCTCGTTACCAAAGAAATACAAGTATCATTTTTTTCAAATGGGGAAAGATTGTAGGCTTTGGGTAAGTTTCCCCCCGACCCCAAAAACAATTAAATCACAATAATTAAAGTCTTGGTGTTCTTGTGTTGTTTTTATTGCTCACTGATTTGGGCCTTTTTCCAGAACAATTGCACTGGGTTTCAAAATTAGCCCTTCTTGGGATAAAATATTAGTTCATAAATTCTTGCATATCCAAAGGCCTTGCATCTCATAAATGTTTCATAAACATTTTCCAGTTTACTTGTTTTTCTAACGAATTTTTGTATTATTCTTTCTGCGTTTAAGAAGTCCTGAACCATGAATATATCATATCTTGGGACTGCAAGATAAAGGGATGTTTTTCTCTGACCACATTGTTCTCTACAACTCGATTTACTCCACCATATAACTCAATTCCTCGGCCTGGGGACAGCTGTCCTGCAGCTGTCATGGTTCGAGCCAAGCTGTGAGGGTCCAGGCTCTCCCACTTGACCTGGCGCTCCCTCCAACCCCAGTTTCTGCCTAAGACCACCCTCAGTTGAGGGCAAACATCCTGTGAGCTTTGTTCGCATCTGCCGGTGAATCCAGGGAAGGGAGGGCTCTTGGGACCTGAGGTGACAATTTGTACTTAATCCTCACCGGGTCATGGAACTCATTTATTCAGCAAATAAATTTTGAGAATCGACACAGCTTCTCCTCCTCCAGGAGGTGAGGCAGGAAGCCATGACGCTTCCACAGACAGCCTCAGAGTCCAGTGTGAGGACGGGTGTCATGGTGGTGCAGTGAGTTTCCAAATCCCAGCCCATTTCCCACCATGACCGCAAACTCCCTGCCCTCCCTTCCTTCCTCGGCTCCCTTCCTGAAATGTTACAGTTCTTGCAAATCTTTCAGCAAACTCTAAACAGGTGAGCCTGTAAGTGAGCACACATACACTTTTTAGGCTTTCAGAACATGGCACTCACAGTTCAGGATAAGATCCACATGCATTTGGAAGCCCAAACATCAGAGCACCTCTGGTAAGTTTCCCTACAGACCCAAGGCACCTCCACTAAAAATGCAGAGTGACCTCCCTATAACCCCAGTGGAAGAGGAGCCACTACGGTGCCCTTCATGGCAGGTAAGACCCCTTATCTATCATCAAAATGCGTCAACTAAGAAAAATAACACTTACTTAAAGGGTAAGGTATCCTAAATCCTTCATGTGCATTACTTCACTTAACTAGTAAAAAAAGTCAGGCAAGCAAGTATGATTGAATACCCCATGTATTTGAGGTGCTGTGTACATATTAATTAAACCAAATGTAATGAGTTGTCTAATGTTTAACTGTTTTATTTTTAATGTTTAATACTCACAGAATTCACTGAAGTTTAGTGCCAAGTTCTGGCTCATTTCACAGATGGGAAAAGTTAACTTGCTGTAGATACAGCTATCGAGAACAGACACAAGGATCTGCACCCAGGAAATCTGAGACCAGGGCTCATTCTCAGAAGAACTAAGACATATCGCTTTGCTGAAGTTACACCACCAAGCAGATAGGTAAGATTTTGACTTGTGAGTACAGTAACAAGTGTGATGATGGATAAATACTGCCATGTGCTTTTAGGGGTGAAAAAGTGGGAACAATCACTTCCAAGATGAGGGAATCGGGAGATGAGGATGGTGCCAAGCCACACAGGAAAGATAGAGGTAGAGAAATAATCTCCAGGAAGTAGACAGTGGGTGCAAAGGGATGGGACAGCAATCTCAGGGTGTGGGAACACCTTCAACATCCCACTCCTGCCTTCAGACAGCACCGAAGCCCACCAGCATCAATCTTTGCCTCTTTCCCCCTCCCTTAGGGCAACTGATATACTCCTCATTTCCAAAATAGAAGCCATTTCCCCTATACCTTGCCGGAGCCACACACACCATCAAATATTGGCCCGTTCCAACAGGCTCCTTCTCTTCCATGCTAAAATACTCTTCCCTGACGTTTCTACCCTCTTCACCCTCTTACAGAAAAAAATGAACCTACATATGCTCCTGGCTTGCATAAATAATCAAATAAGGCTTTCACTGGCCTAATTCTATAACTCAGATGGTGAAAGCAGTTCTTTGTGAAGAATCATTGAAAACGTATCCAATTAATCTGACACTCAAGAGTGGTACATGTGGTGGGTTCAATGACCATCCAGCATGAAGAAGAAAAAGGGAAAAAGGAAAAGAACTCTGAGTGAATCAATGCAAAGAGTTTGGACAGACTCAGAACTAACTCTATCTGTATATTCCCTAGGCTGATACTTATTCCTTCAACCTCAATAAATTATACACACATAAAGCCCCAGATCCCAGGAAAACCCATCCTCCACCTCATGCCTTAAGAGGAAAAAAAATTTTTTTTAAGATTTTTATTTATTTATTTGACAGAGAGCGATCACAGTAGACAGAGAGGCAGGCAGAGAGAGAGAGTGAGGGAAGCAGGCTCCCTGCTGAACAGAGAGCCGGATGCGGGACTCGATCCCAGGACCCTGAGATCATGACCTGAGCCGAAGGCAGCAGCTTAACCCACTGAGCCACCCAGGCACCCAAGAGGAAAAATTTTTAAAGGGAGCAGCTCTGGGATCATCAAAGGGTGCTTCCCTCACAGGCTACTTTTACCATGCCATAACTTTACAGGGAAGCAGAGGGTCTTTAAGAAATCCAGCCCCACTGGGAGCCATATTGGTCCAAGAGTTGGAGAATTATGTCACAATTCTGATGAAGTTCGTTTTTCCGATTCCATTCTTTTAAAGACTACCCAGCCTCACAAGGAAAATCCCAGCCTGTGACCATTGGAAATGGCTCTCATGCAAGATTTTTACAAGTACAAGTGTGGAGTCCGAGGACTACCACACACGATGAAGAGTCCTGTTGTGTAATCAGGTCATTGCAGGATGGCAAAGAAAGTCAAAGCTTGTGTCCCAAACTTCTAATTATAATTAGGATATTGCAGGTCACAGACAATGCTCCAGCTCTCAGAATCATAAAAGAAAGGATAAATTACTAAAATGATTTTTAAAGCACTGGAGAGTTTTGGAATCAACACAGACTACATGAAGTCCTAGAGAGGGGGAAATGGAGGACCCATACCCACTCCTCATCAGACACATCTTCCAGCTCTAGATACAAGCCCACTAATCTGACTTGGGCCACATAGTGGATGCTGCTGGAAAAGAGAATCCAGGAAAGCCATCAAGGGAAGTGGAGGGCTATGGTGATAAATCATACTTTAGGTGAGGGGTCTTTCATCCACCCAACACTGACTGACTTCTCTGGCTCAGTGGTCAGGGGCATGGGGGCTTAGGGTGAGGCCAACAGTTCCGGAAAGTGAGAGTCAAATTGCATCAATCTCTAGGCAATTAGGGGACAAACAACCTCTCAGGGAAGGACCTTGAAAAGAGAGCAGGCTCAAGATGCAAGCCTATGCTGAATGGACACCAGGACCGAGAGCCACTCTACTAGGCGCTAGACAAATTCAGGTATAGCCTGAGGCTGAGAATCAGGCTTGGACATTGATAAAGGCTGCTGCTGGGAAGCAGGAAAATCAATAAAGATTTTGGTGTTCTGGGGGAACCAAACTAGAGGCTGGAGAGCCCCAAACAGCCATTTACTCCACCTGTGTGTTTGCCAAATTCTAATGGATCAGACTCAACTTACCTCTGGTCCCAGGGCTTGGACTGAGAGCATGGAAAGTCTTCCCTTCCTCCATTCTGAGGGTTTGTGGGTGATGCAGTCCAGCTCTCCAGACCCCCAATGCCCTCACTGTCAGCCCTGAAGCTCAGTCCTTGATTAGGTTCGGTTAACCATCCTCCTCTCTTAATCATCCTTCTCTTAGAGGACACAGGGAGCTCTCTTTACTGGAACAGCACATGACAGGTTTCTCTATAGACTTTTATACAGAATATTCAGCCCACACACACACACACACACACACACACTACTAGCCATGTGCAAAGAGAAGACAAAAGTGCTAAATAATTTTTTTAAAAAGAATTAAATTTGCAGATGATCCAGATACTAGAGGTAGGAGACAATTACTTTAAAATAACCTTGACCAATATGCATGAGAAAACAGAGGACATAAGAGGCAATATGAATAAAATGGTGGCGAATTGCAGTTAAGAATTGGAATTTAGTTTCAGAAAATAATCAGTATTGCAAAATTTAAAACTACAAAATCCAAAATTAAGAATTCAACGAAGAGTTTTAACAGAAGCTGGGACACAGAAAGTACCCAGAATGAATGAATTGGAAGGCAAAACGCTAGAAAGATACCCGAAAGGAAAGACCGAAACTGAAAAGGAAGAAAAAATATTTTAAAACTAAGAGACATGTGGGATATATTCAGAAGGTCTAAATTAATAAAATTGCATTACCAGAAAGACAGGGGAGAGGATGAGGCAGAAACAGGATTCAGAGAGATAATGACTGAGAACCATCCAGAATGACAAAAGACATCAACCCACACATTCAAGAAATTCAGCAAACCTCAAGATAAGAAAATATACAGAATATCATGTGTAAACACTGCATCAATATCAGACTGCTAAAAATCAAGGGAAAGAAGAAAATCTTAAGAGCAGCCAAAGAAATAACAATTTATCCTCAAATAAGCAAAAATAAGACTAATATCTGACTTCTCAAGAGAAATGGTAGAAACAGAAAACAATGGGAAATGTATGACTTTAAATGCATGAACCAAAAGAAGAATAAAGGCTGGAAAATTGGTTAAGTTTCCATTGCAAGAAGCTAGAGGGGAGAAAAGATCAAATTGCACTTATGACAGACAGAAGGAAAAAAAGGAGCCATCGACTCTTCATCTCAGGGTTGGGGGTTTGAGCCCCGTGCTGGGTGTAGAGATTACTTCAAAAAAATTAAAATTTAAAAAAAATTTAAAAATTTAAAAAATTTAAATTAAATTAAAAAACATAAGAGCTGAATTTCATTAAAAACTCTTTAATTCCAATAAAAAGAGAATAAAGCAAAAAGGTAGGTCTTTGAAATAAGTCTCAGCAAAGTAGAAGAATAATAAAACACAAATTGCCAAATAAGAAAAAATAAGCTATAACTACAGATCTTACAGAGTTTAAGGTAGAAGGATATGATGAACAAGTTTACTCCCAAAGATTTACCAGTCTGGGTGACATCCGCAAATTTCCCAAAATACACAACAGAGCGATTCTAATAGGAGAATACGTAGAAAATACCGTCTGATGTCTGTTTAAGGAAAGTGAATTTGTTCTCAATAATCTTCCTGCAAAGAAAACCCCAAACCGAGGTAGATAAGTAAATTTTTTTATTTCATAGGAAGAAATGTTGCATCACGACATTGAAAGAAAATAAGGAAAGGGAATACTTCCCAACATTTGTGAATAAATCTCATGAATATATATTCAAAATTCCTAACTAAATATGATCAATTTAAATTCAGTGATGATACAAAAGATAGGATACTATGAAAAAGTGGGGAGTATTCCAGGAAAGGAATGGCAGTTATGTATTCAAAAAGCAACCAATCCAATTCACAATGTTATCATAAATTAAACTAGGGAGAAAAAATCATATTTTTAATTCAACAGATGCAAACAATGACAGCATTTGGCACAATTTAAACTGATTTATGCTTTTTAATAACTCAAACTATCGCTAGGCACAAGATATATGAGATTCTTCCGGGAGGCTAACAAAATCCCATTTTTTAATGTAGGTGAACTTTGCAAGGATTTTTAACTTCAAATAACTCACGAATCTAAAAATGTATTTTTAAAAAGTAAGAAGTTAGCAAGGTAACCTGAATGTCATGAATCCCATTACGAACTTTCTCCAAACTGTTTCTTCCTGTGTTCAGAACTGGAAACTCACCCACCTGTCTTCTATGTTACCTTTACAGTTCAGCAAAACAACACTTAGGAAATCTTACTTTGCAAAAATGACTATCTAAATGATGAGCAGATTTAGTAGGCAAAGAAAGAAAAGTGTTCCATCCTTCAATCGTGCGGCTGAATTGCAGAACAACTATGATTTTAATCGGAATTTGGTATTTTTCAGATAGAAAATCTCTTCACCTCCATGAAGATGATGGAATACAGATTCATTTTAGGTCTTGGCAAAACTACCTGCTTGGAACTTTTATTTATCTAAGTTTTTCTCAAATTGACTCCATCCCATCATGAAAGTAGGACACGGATAGCGACACCCTTGCCACCTGGAGACTCTTTTTCCAGTCAGCATGCGGTGGTAGCCAGCGGCAAGGCGTCTGTAGTAATAGCCCCCATGGAGACAAAGAACCCTTTTCAGAACACCTTCACGTAGGAAGAATATAAGAAACAAACACCAGACTCTGCCAAAGCCGTGCAGGTTTCCAGGGAAGAAGATGGCTTCTCATGCAGAGAACAGTTGTTTTGCTTGTTTGTTTGTTTGTTTGTTTGTTTGTTTGTTTGTTTTGGGGGGGGTTTGGTTTGTTTTTTCAGAGAACAGTTTTTTAAACTTCAGCTCCTGTTCCTATGAACTAATTATGACCATCATAAATGTATGTGCCTGATTACAGCATAGTCTTCTGTTATCCTTGATGTTGTCTCTTGACCCTGCAACTTTTTGATAGATCTGTGTCACTATGTGTGTGACTATGAGTCATATGTATTTGGGGGGGTGTGCATCCGTGTGTTGCATGTGTGTGGGGCCGTGTGTCTGTGTGGTATGTGTGATGTACTGCATGTCTGTGTTGAATTATACTGAAGTGTGTGTGCCGTGTGATGAGTGGGTGTGTGGTATATGCATTTTGTGGTGTGTGTGTTGCTTTTTACGTGTGGTATGTCTGTATTGTGCAACACGTGGGGAATGTCTGTGTGTGCATGCGTGTGTGTGTTATGTGCGGGGTGAGGTGTAATATGCAGTGTGGGGTGTTCCGTAGGAGTGTGTGTGGGGAGTGGACCTAATGTGTGGTGTGTGTGGTGTATATGCTGTGTGGGTGTAGATCTGACTGTGGTAGGTTCATCTCAACACAAGTCTCTTCTACAAGCCACCGTGACTTTCAGACATCTCCTAACATGAGTGCACCATGGTCATGAAGTCACCAGACCAAGGGGAGGAGACCTGATTGTCTGGAACAAGAGAGAACAAACACCGAGTGTCTATTCAGATGTAGAATTTATGAAAGATCAGCTATTGCCAAAAAACGAGTCATAGCATAATCTGGGTGAACCATGGGAATTTTCTTATGCATCTCTTATGAAATAAAAAACCTCAAAACACTTGATAATTTGTCTGGCAAATAGCACCTGTGTGTAGCCCTTTTTTGACACAAGGAAGGGACATGGACAGAGCAGCAGACCCCATACACGGGGCTGGAACCGAAACACTCAGCCTTTGGCCCTGCCTGGGGTCCCTCTACACACATGGTTGCTGATTTCCCTGGAAAATGAAGTTCACTTTTTTCCGATGATAAATGTGTTGATATGAACAAAGAAAATCTGGAAAAGTAGAAAAAACAAAAACATTCATTCCATAACCCAAAAATCGCCAATTAATTTTTTGGCTTTTTTTTTTTTTTTGGTGTCTGTGTGTGTGTGTGTGTGTTACATATTTTTCATTGTACTTTATATAATACTTTTGATTCTGATATTTTCACATACACTTTGAAAGTGAGCATTTCTGAGGTGTCTAAAACTAAGTAAAAAATGATTACAATGGTTTAAAGTTAGATCTGAATATAGGTGAATAGGTTTATTCTTTTTTTCCAGGGGACCACTTGGATTATTTTTCCTTTTCATCATTAAAAATAATACTAGTGGTCTGCTTCGTGTAGGTTTTTTCCATGTTTCAGTTTATCGCCTGATGTTAGATTCTTAAACCTGAGCTTAACAAGCAGGTCAGAGGTTCCGACCACTCGGGAAGCCTGATCCCCTTGCCGGACTACTGCCACCACACTGCTGCTCGTGTGTGACGAGATGGGAGGGCACTCAGGGCAGGGCTGGGGATGGATGATGGATTCCTTGCTTAAATAACATGAACTCGCTTTTGCAGAGCCCCTCCTGCGTAATCACATTTGCAGTCGCACTGAAAGAGAGATGGTATCAACCCCAGTTTCTGAATAAGGAGGCCAGGGTGCAGAGGATGTGATATGCAGACGGCGCTGATGCGATCAGCCTTGTCTGGGAGCTACTGGGAAAGCTCCATTAGTATCAGGCGGAACAGCATGGTGTCTAAGAACTGGGTGTTGGCCAATCCACCACGCTCTCAGCCTCAGGTCCTGCTCAGGCTCTGGAGCTAGAGAGACCTCTCTGGGCCCTGGAGCTTCCTCTGATTAGAGACACAAACCACAAACCTGATTCTTCCATTCTCCTCATGACTCTCCTGTTACATGAAGTCTCCTTCTCTTCCAAGTTGTGGGAATGTCCCGCCAGCATTTGGGATTGCTTGAGCTGACTTAACGGTTTCTGTACATAGAGGTCAAGTCTTGACAGAAAGAATCTAATGGGAAACAAAGTTGCCTGTGTTTTGGAGATCACCCATTGTTCTATGCGTTGGGGAGGGTGGGAAATAAGATACTTCCAGCGGATTGATTGACATATCCATCCCGGGACCACCTGGGATAATACAGGCAAGGATGATGATCAAAAATTTAACTGGCCTGGTGAAGTCAAGAAAGGTTTTAAAGGTTTAGTCCTGGTGCATAGACTGACGGTTTGGTCATGAAAGTAGGAGCATCAGAGATCAAACCAGGAGCCCAAATCGAGGAGGGTTTGGATCTTACGCTAAAAGAGAAAAGTTATGAAGTCACTTAAGAGACAGAAGTCATCTACTTCTAAAGATTTACAAAGGACCCCAGATTGACACAAACTAGAAGAATTTTACAGGAAGTTTACTTGTAAAGATCTGCAAAGGATCTGGATGTATAAGGACTGGCTCACCAAATAAAAAATAAAAGATTCAATATAAAAAGATGTCACCCCCATAGAGAAAGAAGCCTAAGAGCGCGCCACGCACAAACTCTGTGTTGGACACATTTGAACACTGGAGGAAACTGATGCTTTTCTGATCAAATACAAAATAAAAACTGACCCAGGAAGAATTAGAATACTTACATAGTCCATAAAAGTGCTCTACCAAAAAAAGGGGCGGGGAGGAGACTACAGCTTGACAGTTCTACAGCTGAATGTATTCACTCAAACAAATATTTGCTAAACCCCTGCCATATGCCACTTCTGTTCTAGACACTAGGGATATAGCAACAACAAAACAAATAAAACCCCCACTCTTCATCATTTATAATACACTCGGGAGGATCGGCCATAAGGACACAACCCATACTATGTGGCAGGTGCTTGTAAGTGCTGGAGGGACAGGAAACATGGCAGGGGCCAGGTGCTGGAAGGAGTTCCGGTCACATGGGTTTTTCTGGAACCACCTTCCGGGACCACTTTCACATAGACATGGAACCATTCACAGAAAAAGTGACAGAGTGGGCCATGTGGACATCTAAGGGAAGATGTTATCTACAATGACAAAGAATTCCAATGTTATGTAACTGTTCCAGACCACAGACAAAAAAGAGAAATCCCGTCAACTCATCTTACAAGGCTGTGGTGGCCCCAACACCTGATAAAGAGGGTTCCAAAAGACCAAACGCAGCACAGAGAGAGCCCCCGGGAATATGGCTGTTCAGGCAACTTCAGAACCCGGCCCCACTGGAGGCCAGTGGGAGACCTGGAGCTGCTCCCGGGGGGCTCTCCATGAACAGGCACTGAGGGACTCCCACAGAAAACGTAGCCAACCTGTGGATCACAACATAAATGAAATGGAAGCATCACTGATTATGGAATCCTACTGAAGGGTTGATGAGACATTTAGACGCAGAGAACACCTCACACATCAGTGTAGCCTGTGGCTGGCCGTGGAGACGGTGAGAAGTTGGGGAGCAGTAGTAAAGTCAGTGCCTCTCTTGCTTCTCACAAGCTTTCTACATACTGCTTGTATTAAATAGGCAACAAGCTTGGATAATAGAGTCATGGCCTTTCCACTTTTACCAAAGCAGCCAGAAACCCAGAGAAACTTTGGAAAATATAGTCATCAGCTCTAACTATATAGTTTCAAAAATCATCTGTGAGACTTGTGTTATTTCTCCAAAAGATAAGGTTCAGCTTGAGCAAGAAAGGCAGTTCAGAGTCCTTGGGGTGGCCCTGGTGTACCTCGGGATCTGCAGAATCCGTGGGGTGGCCCTGGTGTACCTCGGGATCCGCGGAGTCCGTGGGGCGGCCCTGGTGTACCTCGGGATCCGCAGAGTCCGTGGGGCGGCCCTGGTGTACCTCGGGATCCGCGGAGTCCGTGGGGCGGCCCTGGTGTACCTCGGGATCCGCGGAGTCCGTGGGGTGGCCCTGGTGTACCTCGGGATCCGCGGAGTCCGTGGGGCGGCCCTGGTGTACCTCGGGAGGCACATCCATAATCCAGGTGAGCTCCACTGGTGCTATGATCTGCTTCTGTTCCATTTTGCACGGCACCACTGGCTCCTCCCACCACCCCCAGGGAGAGGAGGGCTGGGGACAAGCCCCACAATGGCACATTTACCACTTGCTCAGCACAGCTCCCATTTGTCTGTTTTCTAGGTAAAACTACAGTGGCCAAGTGCATCTTTAAGATCAAACAGCTCAGTTAGGTCTGAGTCCAATGGCCATGTCATTCTGCACATCGCATTGAAACCAAACAGATCTCTTGTGGGCATATTTCCTGTATTCCCTGCCTCCCTAAGGTGCTCACCAGCATTTCAAAGGTCTTATGCTGCAGATCCCAGGTAATACTATTTGCTAAAAATCAGCAATGAATGCAGAAATGTTCCTGGTAGCTTTAAAAGAAATAGCCCCAAACTGGAAACGATTGTTTCCATCAAGTGTACATCAAGAGAAAAGATGATTCTGCTCTGGTGCATTCAGACAATGGAATGTAACACGGAGCCTTCGTCAGCTCAGGCTAGTAACCGAACAGCAAGGACCGGGTGGCTTAAACAACAAGCCCGTGTTTCTCACAGTTCTGGAGGCTGGACGTCCAAGATCAAGGTGCCAGCAAAGTCAGTGTCCAGCAATGCCCTGCTTCCTGGTTTGCACATGGCTGACTTTCCCTGTGGGCTGACGTGACGGAGAACAGAGGGAGAGCTCTTCGTACCCTGACAAGGGCAATGATCCTATGTATAGGGCTCCATCCTTATAACCCAATCACCTCCCAAAGGCCCCCTGATACCATCACATTGGGGTTAGGGTTAAACATACCAAATGGGTGGGAGGACAGATTCTGTCCACAGCACCCAGGAATGAACAAGAACTACGGAGCCACAACAGTGTGGATGAGTTTCAAAGACATAGTGAAGTGGGGAAAAAAAAAAAAATGATAGAAAAGATACAGCGTGATGCCACTGACCCCAAGTCCAGACCCAGCAGAGCCAACCCATGGTGATGGGGGTCAAGACAGACATTCCTCTTGGGGGCAGAGGGTAGTGACTGAAAAGGAAGATGAGGGAACTCAGGGAGCTGGCCAGCCCCGCGACTTGCTCTGGCTGGTGCTTAGCTACGTGGGTGCGCTCAGCCTGTGAAAACTCATGGGTCTGCACACTCAGTGGCCAGGGACACAGACAATGAATAAATGAACTCATCAGGAATTTTGAAACTCCATGCAGGCAAGCCCCGGGGTGCAGGTATAAGGCAGCAAATTACAATGCCATCTGGAGAAGATTTTGTGGCCTCGAGCCCTGTTAGGGATCCGGCAGGATCGTAAAACGCTGGGACCCATCAAGCTAAGACACGATGTAAGTCAAACCCCTCCATTTATGGCTTTGGAATCGACACCTGTCACCTAGGAAGGCGGACGCCTGTTGTCTAGGAAAGCGACACCTTCAGTCAGTGGAGCCCAACCCCGACTACACCCCAAGAATGCTGAGAACTTTAAACTTTGAAACGCGGGGATCCAGGTCGACTGCAACCCGATTAAGTCCTGGTCTCTGGGAATGAGGCCGCAGCCATAACAGATTCACAAGCTCCAGGCAAGAGTGAGGAGCAGCCAGGGCTGGCGAAGGACCACGTCCCCTTCTCACAGCCCCCAGCTCCTGTTCACTCTGGGTCAATCTGTTCGGCCCCCTGCAGAGCCTGGAAGCGGAGGGTCCCGGACGGGTAAGTTCTGCTGGGCTTGCAGGGGTTGGGGAAGAGGGAGAGACTATGTGTGAGGCCCGGCCGCAAAGAGAGGCTCCAGAGGGAAGGCACCCGCCACCCCACACCTGGCCCGCACCCCGCCAGCACCAGCTGCCCTGGGGGGAAGGAGCAGAGCTCTTCCGCACTGGGTGTGAGGTGTCCCGTCACTTCTTCCAACTCACAGCCAGTGTGGTGCCAGCTACGTAACCCCAGGAGCTGCTTTCTTAAAGTTCAAAGTCTAAATTGATCTGGCACAGCAGGAAATTCAGTTTAAATATAGTGAAGATCTGCCTCTCTCGCTCTCTCCCTCTCTCTCCCTCTCTCAGCAGAGGCTCGGCTCCAATTTAGCTGCGCTCTGCAAATACACACACAATTCCCGAGTGCGAGGTTCACACCCAAATATATGACTTCAGCCCAATGCACACGAGGCAGCATCTGGGCCATTTCCACCCCACTCAGGAAGGGAAGGGCTGGCGCTAGCCTCAGACACCATCGCGGGGTTTCCCCACCTGTAGGAAGATGCGGCCGACAGATGCATTTGCGCGTTCGAGGGGTGAGGGGCCCCCTGCCCCGTCAGACATGTCCTCACGAAGAATCGGGGAGGCAGCCGTCAGGTTTGAGGCTCTTCCCAGCCATTTGCTCATACTTTGTACCAGTCTCAAAACCACTAAGAAATTACACGGAGATTAGTGGCAGCCTCTGGGTTTGGATTCAAGTCTTTTGGGTTATGGAGACTGTGTTTTCTTGAATGTTCCACTGCTTTCTACATCGTCTTTCATTAGAACTTTAAGAGATGAAAGATTAGTTAAACATTGTTTTATTTAACTCCTTCCTTCTTCAGCCGGCTTCCAATGAGCTCCCATCACGTATGAAGTACTATGGCGTTGGGGTAACCCTAACACCCGGTTTTACCCCCTCTTTTTGGAAAGAGATTGCTCAACTGGGAAAGAGGTCCTGGTGTCAGGCTGATGCCAAGGCCAGGGGTCGAGGCATGCATGCCCAGGGCCCACCAAGCCCCTGTCTTCCCTGGGGAGCAGTCAGAGCGAGGAAGGGCAGAGACAGCTGGGGTGCTCGCTCATGGAGCGTCCTCCGGGAGTGATGGAGCATGGGCCGGGCACTCCCAGAGGGCGCAGTGTGCTCAGTGCCCGGGGGAGGAGGGGAGGCTTTGCCGGTGGCCCCACCGCAGCTCCCACGGCCAGAGCCTTGCCTGAAAACGACCACGTCCTCCTCCTGGTCTTGTTGGCAGGCAGCGGTCTCCCTGCATGCCGCTTCCCACAGCCAGCCACTATTTCTATCTCCAGGGATGCTTCTAGACTCCAGCCCTCACCCGCGAGTCCTCACCCTTCCTGGCCCAGCATCAAACCAGTCCCAGTATCTCCACTCCACGGAGGCTTTCTCCCTCTGTCGAAGTCACAAAACCGCAAGCAGGGTCCAGTACCCCGGCGAGGTTTGAAGTGTGTCCTGCGTGGGGACCCCTCCAGTCAGCCACGGGACGAGGCAGGGGATCCGTCCACGGGCACAGGGAAGAGGAGAGCCCCAGGCGTCAGCCCCCGGGCAGGGCTTCCTGTCTGAGCCACACACCATTCCCTGCCTGGCGCCCTCCCCAGCCACTGAGCCCTAGTTTGGTGCAGCTCTCAGGCCGGGCCCCCGGATGGCAGAGAAGGTGGGACCATCCCTGACAGGCCGGAGGCAGGTGACCAGTGCTGGTCCAGGAGATGTGCGGGAAAGGTCTCTGAAATATCTTCTCCCTACAAAAGAGCCTGCCGGGGGACCCTTCCCAGTTCAGCGGAGAGTCCCTGGCTCCTTCTCTGTGGGCTGATTTCAGGGTTCCGCGGACTCGGGGGTCAGGTAGCTGCAGGACGGCCATTCCAACCTGAAAGAACAGAGAGTAAGAAGCGCAGCTTATCCAGGAGCCAAGGACACTGGAGAGATCGGGGTGGGGGGCTCGACCGCAGCAGGGCCTCCGGAGGGCTGAGCTGGAGGTGCTGGCGGTCTCAGACCTCCCAGCCTCTGCCGGCGCCTCCTCCCAGGTCCCCACTCACCCAGGCAGCCACAGTGTCATCTCGGGGCCCCACTCAGCCCCCCGGTGGGGCTCCCACGACCACGCCGAGCCCGCCCCCTTCCGTCACCGCACCTCCCCCGGGGACACCTCCGCGGATGTCCCCGACACTGGAGGCCTGTAGAACCAGCACAGCCCTCATCAGTGTGACTGCGCGCCCCGGGTCTCTACCGGTCACACGGAGCTGCTGCCGCACGCACATCCACGCCGGGTCCCTGGGATGGCTTTGTCAGGGTACACCCCCACCCCGTCCAGAGGCCCAGAATCCACTCACCCATCTCCTGCACTTCCTGCCCCCACTCTCCCATCCCCTCCATTTCCCCTTCCCCTCACCCTCCCGTGCCCACACTCCCACATCTCTCCTGCCCCCATTTCCCTCACGCCCTCTCCCAGGTCAGTCACACAACGACCTGATGAAATGACCTTAAATTATAAGAAAGCCAAAGTATTGGCATTCGGTTCTCATTTATTGAAGATGGAGGGAATTTTTCATTAAATTCTGAACAATTTCCTAAGCCTTCTTAGAGATAAGCATTTACTATCTCAACTTCAAGATCATTAATAAATGCATCTCTTCAAGCCAACCTGCACGCAAAGACGCAGATTCACACAACACTGGGCTGCGGCTATTGACTTTGCAAAATGATTCTTACTCTAATTTCTCTCCCTAGGGTTTGCCATTCCTTATGACTATTAAATATATAGATTAAATTTATATACACATTGAGGCAACATAACTTATACGTAAATTGATGAATAATGCCATATTAAAATTTCTTACATATGTGAAGCAGCATTATTCAAAAAAATCTATAAATCACTGATAAGATTATTCTCCGGGGCACCTGGGTGGCTCGGTGGGTTAAGCGTCTGCCTTCGGCTCGGGTCATGATCTCAGGGTCCTGGGATCGAGCCCCACATCGGGCTCTCTGCTCAGCAGGGAACCTGCTTCCCCCTCTCTCTCTGCCTGCCTCTCTGCCTACTTGTGATCTCTCTCTCTCTGTCAAATAAATAAATAAAATATTTTAAAAAAAGATTATTCTCCAATTTATATTAAAATAATGGAAAAAAAAGAACTTTCCAGTAACTAGTCTTATATAATTATATAATCTCAGGGTCTTATATAATTATAGAATTTTTAGTCCCGTGGAAGAAATCCTTTACAGGTGGATTATTATGTCTCTGTGCACAAAATTGCTAGTGCACATTTTTATTTCATGAAATACCTATCTTCCAGAACACTCGGTGGTACCTCCATCCCATTTCCCCATCCGGGCGCGCCCTCCCCCACCCCTTCCTGGGCAACCTGTGTGAGCACACGCGTCACTAGCCACCTGCCCGTTTTCTAGTCTGATGGGCCCTGAACACCCAGCTCAGTCACCATGGCTGCAGCGGCTGTCCCTGCTGGAGACAGTCTCTTCCCCAGGCATCAGGATGCTGTTTTCTTCCTTTCAAAACCCCCGGCCCCCACAAGCCCCCCCCAATACCCCCCCCACCAACACATCACTGGTCTCCCCCTCCATTGTGGACATTTGTCCTCATGTGTGCACACAGCTTCCAAGTTATCAAGACCCTCCCTCTCGTCCCAGAGGACTCTCCTCCCCTCCCCTGAGACCATCCCTCGGCTGCCCCCGGCCCCGCGTCTACCTCACACTCAGAATGGCCAGACTAAGCTCATGATGTGCTCAGAAATCTTGAAACCAGCTGCTCTGAGAGTTCCCTCAGTGAGAGTTCCCTCACTAAGACCCACCGAGTGCCGCCTGACGGGTCTGTCACTCTGCCCCCAACAGGCACACAGAGGATAAAGACCGCCCTGAGCAGGACTCGCAGACTTTTTCTAGAAAGGGCCAGAGCATAAATATTGCATGTTTTGCAGGCCACACGGTATCTGTCACAACTACTGGGTCCCACCACCATGCCATGTGAACAGCTCTAGACGAGACGCAAATACTATGGCCACATTCCGGTAAAGCCAGGTTTCCAACAGGCAGCAGCCTGGGTGTGGTCAGAGGGCCCGAGCTCTCTTGAGCCTCACCCTAAAAATACACCAGTGCTTAACATGGTTACCTACGGATGCTGGAATTCTAGGTGGTCTTGACACTCTTTGTATTGGTCTGTATTTTTCAAATGGGTTATTAGGAACATGCATGGCGTATTCATACCTTGATCAGCTCTATTGACCAAGGCTTACCCCCCGCTTCAGAGGCTGTTTTTGTAGAAACCAAACACTGTTTACAGGTAGCCTGGAATTTATTGATTAATACTTGGCTCCTGTGATTTTTATTTATTTCACTTCGTGTCCTTAGTCTGTGTGGGCACGAAGTGAAATAAATAAAAATTACAGGAGCCAAGTATTAATCAATAAATTCCAGGCTACCTGTAAACAGTGTTTGGTTTCTACAAAAACAGCCTCTGAAGTGTTTTTGTCAGTGAAGTGGTTTTGTCAGGGAAGTGGATGAAATTCTCTTTTTCAACACATTTTCCTAAGGAAGGAAGGAAGGAAGGAAGGAAGGAAGGAAGGGAGGAAGGAAAAGTATTCTTATTTCTTACACCGCAAACTCAGGAACAGAAAAATGCGACCTACTGAAGTGTCTTTCCTCCTCTCCGCAGATATCCTGCCTCGAGAGGCACTGAGGTGAGTCCCTCCGACAGGGCTTGGGGGTCACAACGCCCCTGATGACGTGTGAGGCTGGAGAGAATCCAATCCTGCCTTCTGATGTTCTGCTGACACGTGGAAAAAGCAATGTGCATTCATTTTATTGTTTGCTGCTTTCACTGTCAACCAGTTGGATCCCGCAAAGTAATTGCCTTCCCACATAGAGTTTAAGCAAATCCTTTAAATCGATGGACTTTCTCTGTGGACTGGAGGCCAGTTTGCCTGGTGCCATCACTTGGCGTCAGGACGGGCGAACTCTCCCAGCCTTCCCGACGGTGCGCGTGGCTCCTCGCGGGAGCGCGAATGGAACAGCCGAGCGCACACCCACCGTGCGCAATCCCACCACCCTTCCCGAACTGAATGCTGACGGCTGTGTCACTATGGGCCCCTGGCTGAGTGATGAGGGGTGTCTAGGTCGTTGCTCTAGCTCAGGGCTTCTCAAGCGGGGCACGGCGATTGTTTCGGGGGCAGATCATTCTTCACGGTGGAGTCTGCCCTGTACCTCTCCACCCGGGAGATGCCACTAGCCGTCCCCAGTTTAACAGAAGAATCTCCAGATGTTGACAAATGTCCCCAGGGAGTGTGTGTGTGTGTGTGTGTGTGTGTGTGTGTATTGGGGCTGGGGAGGGCTATCCCACTGAGAACTGGTATGTGTTGATCAAACCCACTCTGGGGCCATGAAGGCTCTGGGATTTGATGACGCTGTCACCTGTCTTCATAATGTGCCACTGAGCTTGTGTCCACAGCTCCTCTGGGAGAGGCCGGGGAGTCTGACCCACGGACTTCCTGGGGAAATCTCCTGATAAGAAATGCTTGCATGTCACATTATGACGGTGGGTTACCAGCCACCTATGGAGACGAGGCCCAGACCCGCCACTGGTCTACCACGGACTGAACTCACGGCCGAGGGTGGTGATAGGTCATCTTAACCATCCCAATCTCTTGCCCGCAACCCATCAAGTCCGATGCCTCAAATGGCTAAGATTTCTCATGACGACCCCAGAACAAAGAATAGTAAATTATAAGCCTGAGGCTGATCTGGACTGTCACTCTGCTTGGTTTGAGTTGACAAAGGTCTACGAGTTTTTAAATTAGTTGTTACTATGTAAAAATTAGGAAAAGTCACAGCTTTCCTGCTGTCCTTAAAAACTGGAAAGCCTGGGGCGCCTGGGTGGCTCAGTGGGTTAAAGCCTCTGCCTTCGGCTCAGGTCATGATTCCAGGGTCCTGGGATCGAGCCCCGTATCGGACTCTCTGCTCAGCAGGGAGCCTGCTTCCCCCTCTCTCTCTGCCTGCCTCTCTGCCTGCTTGTGATCTCTGTCTGTCAAATAAATAAATAAAATCTTAAAAACAAAACAAAACTGGAAAGCCTGGCCTCTCCTGCCTTGCATTCAACAGTGACATAAAGGTGGGTGGCTGCTGCCCTTTTCCCTGAGCACACTCTCTCCCTCCACTTTGCCGCAGTCCCCGCTCTGCCCTGTAGTGGTCCCGGCAGGGCACTTGGCCCGTATTTACACCCAGCGGCAGGGGGCACTGAGTTTGCAGCTCAGGTCGACACATTCACTGCATCATTCTTAATGCTGCAACATGTAGTTGCCTTTACTAAAATCAGGAAGAAAGCCAACACAAATTATCCAACGAAATCCAGTGGAAGAAACATTGAGGACAAACTTGTACGGAAGGCATGAAACTACTTCACCCACTGCCTTACTCTCAAATATGCTCAAAAAGTAAAATCCAGGCCTCAATCCAGGCTGGTTGAGTGGCCTGCTGAAGGCAGAAGCGGGGAGGCCAGAGGTGAGCCTGGGTCTTTCCTCCAACCCTCAGTCTCCTCCTGTACAAAAAGAAAGCGCTGCACTACAGGATTTCCGAGTTTGTTTCCAGATTTAAAAAAAAAAAAAAAAAAAAAAAAAAAAAAGTGGTTCTCTAAATCAGGGTCAGCAAATATTTTCTATAAGGGCCAGAGGATAAATATCAGAGGCTTTGCAAGCCATGCAGCCTCTGTCGCACGTACTCAGTTCAGCCATCAGAGGGAGAAGCAACCATGGACAATATGAATGAGCGAGACTGGTTGTGTTCAAATAAGACCTTGCTTACAAATACAGGAGACCTGGATTTGGCCTTGGGCCATACTTAGTAGAGCCCTGCTCTGAATTAAACTGTATGCAAATTTACATCTCATAAAATAGCGTACAGCTGTGGACACACACGGTACCAATGTCAGTCTCCTGGATTAGATATTGAACTCTAGTTATGTCAAATGTAACCATGGGGGAAACTGAGTAAAAGGTACAAGAGATTTTCTGATTATTTCTGCAACTTCCTGTCAATTTATATTTATTTCAAAATTATGAGGTTTTTAAGAAGTGGTCTAGACCGGGAAACTCAGTTAACCATATTTAAATTTTAGGTTTTGAGAACTTGGTTTAGCAGGACACACTGTTGTATTTACCCAACAATAGTCACTTAGAATTTCCTTATTCTTACTGAGCCCAGTCCCAAAGCTCTGAGAAAATACATTGTAAAGAATCACAGCAGGGGCCCCTGAGTGGCTCCGTTGGTTAAGCGGCTGCCTTTGGCTCAGGTCATGATCTCAGGGTCCTGGGATCCATTGATAGAGCCCCCACAGGCCAGCCCGTGTTCAGCAGTCGGCTTCTCCCTCTTCCTCTCCTCCTCCCCTCTGCTTGTGCTCCCTCACTCTCTCTCAAATAAATAAAAAATAAATAAAATCTTTAAAAGAATCACACAGCAGACCCCTCCTTCCCAAGACTTCCCTGAGTGGGTTCTCCTTCGTGATGACACTCTAGGGACCTGGGGCGGGGGAGGGGTGCGCAGGGAGGAGATGGTGGGGGCAGGGGGTACTGTGCGTGCATCTCAGCCGATGAGTCCACCTGGGCCCAGGTGTTCTGCTTCCTGTGACCTCAAGGCACCCACTCGACAGCAGGCCTCTTGGAAACTAAGCCCTGTGCTCTTGGTGGTGTGAGCACAGGCGTGGGGGAGGGGACTTGGTCAGAAGGAGGAGAGGGACCGGACCGTCAGGGGCACTTGCGCAGGGATGCAAACCTGCTGCAGGATGCAGGGGGAGGGGCGGAGGGGGCAGGACCGTGGCTGTTGCAGGGGCAGTTCTGACCCTGCCTCTTCCTCCTCTGGGACCTGCCTATCACATTACAACCAGCTCTTCCTTGTTTTCTGGAATGTTCTTCCCCCTCATCAACCTCTTCTTTTCCATGTTTTATCTGCTTTCCATCCAGAAGCAGGAAGTTGATGAATCCTGCCTAACTCATGCTGCATATGGAGTGTTTTCATAACTCTCTTTGATTTTTGTAAGACCAGAAGCAACTGGCTTGCAGCCAAGGTGACAACAGCCACTGTCTCTAGACAAGACAGAGTGGCATTTGGTGACATAATCGGCAGGCTTTTGCCTACCTCAGGCACACACGCGTCACACCACACAGCCCACATATGTCAGACACACCACATCGTACATACACACGTATCTCACACACACACACACACACACACACATTACTCAGCCAAGGCATCCCTGACATTTGGGGCTGGACGGTTCTTTGTCGTGGGGCTGTCCAGTGCACGGCAGGACGTCAGCTCTGTCCCTGGCCTCTGCCTTCCAGACAGCAGGACCAAAACCCTCCCATCTGTGACAACCCAAGATGTCTCTCCCCATCGCCAGATAGTCTCTGTGGGGGCAAACCTGTCCAGTTGAGAGAGGACCATAGGTCTTGGGGTGATAGCCGCTCTTTGCATCTGCTGCTTCTGGAGCCCTTAGAATTCCCCTGGTCCCTTCTGGTGCTTAGTCACTTCCTGCTGATTCGTAATTCTTGACGTTAGAGTTTCCTGCTCAAATAAGGGCTGCGGGGCTTGTCTCCTGACCAGCTCCTAACTGAGATGTGTATGTTCAGGCTAACATATTATGGCCACTTACTGACTAACACAAAACTTGTAAATAAATCTTTGAAATTTGGCACTAAAATGGATGGGAATTTTCTGAAGATTTCTTCTAAGAACACTTTTGTATTGAAAGTTAAATGAAACTTTGCCTCAGAATGTATTTTTTAAAAATGCCTTCAAGAAAACTGCAGTAATGTCCACATTGACCGGGAGGAGGCCAAGGGCCTGTTTCGGGAAGCGTGTGCAGAAGTGTGGGGCGCTGCTTCTCTTGCCATATTGACGGTGGAAATGTGGTCTCGGGCTAGGAGTGACTTCACCTGACTTCTAGAGCTGTTCCGGCGTTCGTAGGTTGACTGGCCCCTTACAAGTCTTGTGATGTGTCATCTCCGCCTCCCGTTTTAGCCCCTTATCTCCTATTTCAAGGGTTTCTCCTTGAGTTCTTTGATCATTATGTTGCCACTTTCCTTTTGTTGACATCTCCCCAGAAAATACTTAACATAAACCATTTTATTTTACATGTCGCTCACGAATAATACAAAGTTCTTTAATACCTTTTGTAAAACTGTGTCTCAACCTTTCTTAACATGAAGAGCTCGTTCGTTAATTCTCATTTACTGTTATAACTGATGCCCTTCTATTCTTTTCTTTTATGCTTTCTGGAACGTCTCTGTGCTTTTTTTTTTATTTTTATTTTTGCTTTGCTTGTGTGGTGAAATATTTATTGAGCTCTTTCATATCCCAAGCTGTCTGAAAGTGTGTGCATCTTACCATTATTCTAAAAATAATTATCTTTATATTTTAAAAGGCAGACATTATCAGGCTGGTACTATGCTTCCGATTTCACCGGTGAAACTGTCCTAAGCCCCGAAAAGCAGAGCTGCCGGCGGCTCCTGGGTTCCCGCGAAGCTGCACATTGCTCCCTGCATGGCATGTGGGTGCTGCTCTAGTCCGGCCAGACTGGGTAACAAGGGATTTATTATAAGGTGCTAGGTGGCCTTCAGAATTCCCAGGAGGCCCAGAGAGCCAAGTTCGCATGTGACATTCCAGGACAGAGACGCAGGAGTAACACTCAGCCACGGGAAGGACTCTCGCAAGAGAGTCTCCAGCACCCACAAAGGGGGACTGGACACCGGGATGGGTCCCACACTGCCCACAGAAGCCAGCATCTCAGCCACATATGCCAGGCGGCCGCCACCCCGTGTCCCTTCCTCCACCTCATTGCCTGGCAGACCCATCCCCAGCATCACTCGTGGAAGGGGTGGGACATGCAGCTTTGTCTGCAAGTCCCTTACAGGGACACACTGGAGTCAGCTCTTCCATCAGAGAAGAGAGACTTTCCAGGCTTGTCCCCAGATCTCTCCATGCTCTGTTCCGGGGCTTGTCCTGTGAGCCAGGAAGCATCCAGGGGCTTTGTACAGGTTGACCCAAGCTCCTATCACAAACCGGCAGAGGTGGGTGCTAGACAAGGAGTGGAGGCAGCAGAGTGGTTTAGTAACTTGGCTGACGTCACACAGGATACAAAGCAGGGCAGTTTCCTCTGGGGTCTGTGTCCTTTTCCCCTGGCATTCCCCAAATGCCATTGACGGTGACTTAACCCTGACATGACTTTGGCTTTGCTCAGCCGTTCGGCACAATCACAAAACATTTCATGTTGCTTTGTTACATGCTCACCGAAGATTCGAAAAGTCCGTTAAAGATCACTTCAGTGTGCTCTCCCCCTATTACAGGATCGGGTTCCTCTTACAGGTGTGCGCCCCATCCCCACCCCCGTTTGGCTTTGCCGATCAGGCTCAGGTGCCCAAGCCGGAAATGGGTTCACTCCCAGCTGCAGGGTCGAAGGTACCAGGCCCAGGCCTCAGGAGCCCAGTCCCTGGGGGCCACCAGCACATCGCCCCACCTGGGTCTGCTTCAGGCCAGCTAGGGCTAGGCCTGGGGGCACACACTGGACCCCTGTAAATGAGAGGACAGCACCACTGAGGCCACCACCCGTCCATCCTCGTGGTCTTCTCGGGCCTGGCCACCCTGCTCCTGCCCGTGGGGCTGGCGGGGCTGGCGTGGGAACTTCTGGAGAAGGGGCAGACGGGGGCTGCACCCGCCCAGCAGCGGGGGTCAGTTCTCCCATGCAGGAGGGCTCCCAGACACGGTGTGGGGCTGTCTGCCCACTTAGGTCCCCTCCCTCCAGCCCTCTCCCTCCCCTGTTGTGTGTTCTCAGGGGAAGGCAGAGACCTCTCTGGGCTTAGGAATAGAAGGGAATGGAAGGGAGGAACGTAGTTCAGTGACTACCTGCTCACTTTTCATACATAGACATAAGCTGGTGGCCACGAACAAGCTCCCTTTCTGGGAGAAAACGCGTCTAATGCATAGTTGTCCTTAACTATAGTTTTATTACGGAACTAATGCAAGAATACCTTCACATTATTTAAAAAAATCAAGCATTCACCCATGACCTCTCCATGTTCCAATGTGTCATTTTATGACTTTTTTTTCCTTAACAGTAAACAGGTCCTGGGTATTTGTCCTCATCCCTAAGGGCCGCGAAGTATTCCCAAGGTCAGGGGCCCCTGGGGTGACTCACCATCGGCCCCTGGACATGCCTCTAGGCTGTTCCCAAGGTTCTCCTGTTTCAAAGGCCAAGGGGTCCGGCCCTGGAACCGACCCGGCCACTGGGTGGCGCATTCACTCCCAGGCCTCAGGAGGGGCAAGCCAGGCAGAGGGGCCTCTGTCCCCCCACCCCCGACCTCATCCCCAGGCCGCCTGAGCAGCCCCAGCCTGGTGGGAGCTCATGAGAAAGAGAAAGAGAACGAGAAAGGCTTGACCCTCCCCAAAGTCAGGCCAGCGAGACGCAGCGGCCCAGCCCCGGGACCCCCAGGAGGCGTTTGCCCTGCTTCCTCCCGGCCCCGCTGCATCTGCAGACACCATGCTGGGGTCCCGAGCGCCCCGAGACCGAAGCCACCTGCCGATGTGATGTGTGACCCCCGTTTTTCCAGAAGTCCTGTGGTTTGGCCAACACCACTGCGCGCCGATGCGGCCGCGAGTGGCCGGCTTCGGTCCCAGTGAGTGACCTGCAGGGCCGCGGACGCGCCTGGCCTTTCCCTCGCTGGGCCTCCTGCGTGGATGGAGCAGCCCTCACAGCCCGTGCGTGTGCTGTGCTAACGGAACAGAAGAGGCAAGCTAGGAGGCCTGCGGGCGGAGGCGGAACACGGGCCTGGAGCACTGAGCTGGGAGTCTCGGGGACCGGGGGGTCGTGCACAGGCCCCACGTGCTAGCCCCCTGCAAGCTGCTGATACTAACTAACGCCATCTCCTGGGCTCGCGGGGGGCATTTAAACACATCAGCAAGGGCCGAAGGCTGGGGAGTTCGGGGCGCCCAGAAGGCTAGGCTGTTCTCCGTGGGGCCAAGGGCAGGGCTGTGCCTCCGGCTGAACAGCGTCGCTGAGGCCCGAGCCCCCACACACGGAGCACGAGCTCTCAGCTGCCGAGGTGAGCGGGGCCTGCGGAGTCTCCTCAAACCAATACCGGTCCGGAACCCTAATTTCTTCATTTGTGTCAAGGAAGGAAAGGTTAAGTCAAGATGAAAAGGTTAAGTTGGAAAGATTAAAAATATTCCTGTCATTTTCTAGGTCAGATGGGTTCCGCTCAGTCCCTTGTCAAACAGAAATTTAACTGAAATTGTTTCAGGGAGAACATGTAATTACGGGAAGGTAGCATCGCCAGGGCCCATCGCAAGCTGACACTAACACCCATTCCATCAAATTCCGTCATTCGAGCCCTTCCCAGGCTCCGTCGCTGCAGCAGGACGCTGTCCCAGGCAGGTGGGAACGAGCTGCATTCCTTCTTAGAGTCACTGATCCTGCCTGCAGAGAGTGAGGCTGGGAGCAGGTGGGCTGCATGGAGAAGGCAGCATGGGGTGGTCTTGGAGAGTTGGTAGAGCTTCCAGATGGTCAAGGAGAAGCGCTCCCATGTGTCACAGAGGAAGACCACTCGGGTGGTGGGGACAGGTGCTCTCTGGCAGCCCCCCCGGACCAGCATCGGAAGAGACCAGGCACCTCACCAGTTCTCTTGGCTGCAGCAGAAGCTCCATGCTTGACCTTCTCATCTCTTTGGGGGTTCCCTCCAGTCACCACCCTGAGCACCATCAGGAACTGTGGGCCTGCCTCCCCTGGGCTGGCAGTGCTCGAGGGAACGCTCCGAGGGCCCCGACAGCCCCAAGGAGCCCATCCCGGTTCCTGGAGGCCTTCAGGCTGTAGCTGCAGCAGGGGCTGGAGGGGCGGTGGGGACCAGGCTCACCTCCGGGGCGGCAGAGATGCCCCACCACAGCCGCGCCCGGCTCCCTGCTGCCCCTGCCCCGTTAGTCCACTGGTCCCTGGTGAGAATTAGGAGGAAGTACCCCTTTCTCCAGGCAGGTACAGCTCAGCCCAGAGTGCTCCTAAGTCAGGGCCCTCATGCACAGGAAAACCCATGCAGCCCAAAGTGGCCTGGGGAGCCCATCAAACTCCCAGGTGTTTGAGGCTCTTGGGGCAGGCATATTGCGGCGGGGGGGTGGGGGGTGGCGCAAGGGGCTGCCCCAACACGGGGTCAGTGTCACCGTAGCAGAACAGGGCAGTCCCCCAAGGGCCCAGGGCCGTCTTCTGGAGCCAAAGTCCATCAAGTGCAGGGAAGCAGAAGGGCAGAAGGGGAGGCTGTGTCTGGCCCCGCCTTCAAGCTCACAGGATAGAAGCAGGACCTGCTCTGGCAAGGACGAGCCCAGCACAGGCCAGGCGTGGCTTTTGGCCAAGGAACAAGGAAGATGGGACTTCAAGTTACCTGCTTGCAGAGGCAGTGGTGCCCCAGCCCTCCTGTCGAAGCCAACGTCCTCCATCATTCCCTCATCGCCTGGTCCCAGGAGCCCTCTCTCCCTCCTTGCAGGACAGAGATGAAGGGACAGGGCAGGAATCAGCCCAGAATGTGCAGACCACAGAGGGTGGGCACGTTTTTCCCAGAGGCAGCCCCACCCCCTCCATGGGCATCTCTGGTGCCCCAGGGGCCTCTCCCTGCTCCCCTGGCCTCTGGGGCTTCGGGGCTGGACTGAGCCAGACAGGCTGTCCTGTCCCCAGCCGCAGAGCCTGGTGTAGGGGCCGGCGCTCCACAAGCAGATTCATACAGCACGTCCAAGCCCCAGGCAGCACTCGGGACTCCAGGAGCTCAGCAGTGGGGAAAGCAAAGGAAAAGGATGAAAAGTGCAGCCCTCAAGGCTCCCCTATCAGGCCCATGGGGCCAGTGAGTCGGGTGTGGTCTGAGACTCACCCGGCCCAGGCCAGGCCAGAGCAGGGCTTTGTGGCACTGGGGAATTCCTGCCAAGCTTCTGGGGGCAGAGGAGCCGTCCCCAGGGAGAGCTCTGGAAGCCACACCATACACACCCCCCCTCCCTCAACAAACATTGTTGAGCATCCCCTGTGTGCTGGGCTGAGGCCCTAAAATTCAGATTCAACACAGAATGCCGCCTCGAAATAGGAAGGGCCTCAAGATGTCCCTCCCCACTCTGCTCAGGCACATCAAGTGCCCCCCTTGTCAAGCGACGAGGCCCAGCATCTGCGTCCCCGAGTCGTGGGCTGCGGGCCTCCCCCGGTCCCCTGGCTGATCAGAGGGACCTGCTGTGTCCTTGCTGGCACCTGCCTCCCTCCAGGGCTCGGAATTTTGGCCCCTGCTGGGCAGAAGGTGCCCACCTGGCCAGATCTCCATGGAACCCCGGGCCCTGAAGCTCTAAGGGCTTCCCTGGCTGGTGGCGTCTCCGCCTGCGGCCTCAGCTCTCACAGAAGGAGCGAAGCCCAGCCTGTGCAACTCCAGCAAAGCAGGCTCTGGGCAGCTCCTGCCTGGGCTCCTGGGACTTTACTCCACGCAGCTCTTCCCTTTGCAGGTTTTGCTCTGACTCGATCTCAGCCATCAGGATGACGACATGCGGCAGCCCAAGGCCCTCCCCGCGGGTCCCTGCGATGGGATGGGCCTGCGAACGCCCACCACAAACTCCACCAAGCCCCGTGAGGACATCCAGGGTTGGGGGCCACCTAGCGAGCGGCTGGCTGTGAGGACGCGTAGGGGGGCTGTGCCTGGATGAGCAAGACGGGCTGGGTCCTTTGCAGCCCAGCCTCCTGCCGCCATCCCGAAGGCCAGCAGCCCCCCGCACCTGCCATGCCAGAGCCACGTGCTCGAGCGCACACTTATCAAACAAGAGCAGCAGCGGGAAGAGCAAGGCTGTGTCTCCCCCAACCATGGAGGCGGAGGGACTTGGAAGGGAGCATGTGCCAAGGTCTGTTCGTCGGTGTGTGCACTGAGAAATGCCGGCATCACAAAGACAACAACATACTCACAGCCCCCCACCCTAGGAAGCTCATGGCCCCAGGTCCTCTCACGGCCTCCTGTGAACCGGTCCCACGGGAAACCCAGTCTCAGGGTAGACACAGTCTCAGGGTAGGAGCGCAGCTCCCGGCCCGGCCTCCGGCCTCGGGCAGGTAGAGCGGTGCCCGTCAGCTCGCCCTGGCTCCTGTCCCAGATGCCCCCAGCCCTGGGGCTTCAAACGACAAAGACATATGCCCGTACAGTGGGGAGGGCCAGACGTCCAAACCCGAAGGGCTCCAGGCCAGTGCTCCTTCTTCATCGAGGTCCTCGGGGAGAGTCTGCGCCTGGCGTCTGCCCGCTCCAGCTCTGCTTGGAACGTGGGCTCCTGCCTGTGCCCAAACCTCGCTCTGCAGCCCTCTCGGGAGCTACTTGTGAGTGTCCTGAGGGCTCCCCCAGATAGTTCAAGATGGTCTCCCCATTTTAAGATCCTTCATTTACTCACGTCTGCCAACTCCCCTCCTCACGGTCCCATCGCAGAGTTAGGGGACTGGGACACGGGCACCTGCGAGGGCCTGAACAGTGTCCCCTCACAAATCTTCTATTGGAGCCCGGGACCTCAGACTGTGGCCTTCCTTGGAGATAGCACTGTCGTAGCTGTAGCTAGTGGGCATGAGGTCACGCTGGAGAGGGGGAGGCCCCTGGCCCTACAGGTGTCCTTATAAAAGGGGAAATGATGTCTCCAAGCCAAGGGATGCCATCGTCAGAGCCCAAAGCCCCAGCTGAACAAAGACATGCTCATCAGGCAGGACATTCCAAGGGCTTAGAGGTGACCTCCAGGAACAGTTGAGGACCACGCCTTTCTTTGTAGTGTTCAGGGTTTGGGCAATCCCGGCCGGCTGAGTTAACGTCTCCCTGCCCGCCAAGACTGGGTTCTGAATGCCCAGTCACTACGGACCCTGCTGGGAGATCGCGCCGGGCAGATTCTCTCCGCAGACCTCTGAACCCAGCCTCTGGGATCCGGTGACCAGACCAGATCCCATGCCCGGATCGTGTGGGATTCAACCTTCTGTGGACACGAGGCCACAACTGGACTCCCGAGCTGATGCGGTCTCAAGAGATCCCTTCGTTCTGTGGCAGAGCAGCCCCTCCCCCCAAGGCCTCTACACCCCCCCCACCGGCCCCATATTCAGGGACTTGAACGGCAAGCGCATGAGGAGCAAAAAGGAAATTTGATCCACAAACTTTATAATTTCTCTAGTTTCTCGGGACAAATCAGTTGTAAATTTTTATAATGAGAGCAGAATAAATTTAAGGGCAGCATAATGAACATTGGTGAAAGCCACAAAGCCCACTGTCCCCCAGCGCTGGCCAGTTTTGTGACACAGAGGATTCTGAGTCCACAGCAAGTATTTTAATGTAGTATTATGGTACACCACGGTAAACTGGAAGGAATTTGGGGCATTGAAATGAAGCTTGGTTAAAAATGGTTGAAGCTTGGTTAAAAAATCCTGTTTTGCATATTACAATTTTATAATGAAATACAACATATGGAGATGTTACAAGTTGAATTTGTGCAAAATTTCCCAGTAAAATCTTATGCCATGTTTGTAATAAGATATCTGAGATGCGGCACCTGGTTGGCTCAGTCGGTTAAGCCTGTGACTCTTGGTTTCAGCTCAGGTCATGATCTCAGGGTTGTGAGACTGAGCCCCAGTCCGGCTCTGCGCTCAGCGTGGAGCCTGCTTGAGATTCTCTCTCTGCCTCTCACCACACTCCCCGATCCTGCTCTTGCACATGCTCTAAAATAAATAAAACTTAAAAAAAGGAAGCAGCTTGAGCTAACTTCTGTGAACATCAAATTTTTTATATGGGTGTGTGATCGCAGATCAAGACGTTTTGATGATTACGTCTTCACATTCCTGTGACGGCCGTGGATGAGTGACTTTGTTCACACACACTTCAGTGACAAAGCACACAAGAACACTTTCTGTCTTTATCAACTTTGACAGCGGCTGAGCCAAGGGCTCCAGAACCTGCCGTGGCTCCCTCTTCCCCGACAGCTGCATGTGGTTTTCTCCTGGGACGGTGCGGGTCATCCGTGAGCCCAGAGAGGACTGCAGAATGACAAGAGCTTTCAGCTCCTTCCTGGTTGGGACAGTCTCCCTGAGGCTGGCTTCCAGGGCCACCACAAGAGCACATCTCCCTCTAGCCAGTGACAAAAGGGCCACATGGAAAGTGCAGGTGGGGGCTGGAAGCAGATTGGATCTGAACAGCCAGGAGTCCCCCCAGCCCAGCCCTCCGCAACCAGAGCCCCCTTGGGCTGGGCAAAGTTCTGAAACTCGCCCTTTGTTCAGAAAGGCTGATGCTAAGGTGGACTCCAGCTGAGCTGAACATCCAAGTGTCCCTAGCACCCTTGATCACTCGGGGTGACACTTACACGTGGGAAGGCTTCTTGGCAGAGGCAAGGGGTCAGGCCATGCTCACTGCCCGCAAATACTTTCTGGGTCCAAGGTCTTAGATCTTGGTGTCCCCTCCTGAAATCTCATCACCTATTCCCTAATTCTCGATATTCAGGAAAGCCCACTCTCCCGTCCAAACAGAACTTCCTCCTGCCTGCCCTCCTGGGTCACCCTCACATCTGCCATCAGCTCCCTTGGCTGGGGGTGGGGGGGCATTACGTAGCCTGGGTGCTGCCTCCACCTTTGCCCTAAAGTGGAAGAGGGGCTAACAAGGTCCGCAGGGGAGCGGGGGGCACCAGGAACCCTGTTTGTTGTGTGACTTGGATTCTATCACAGGAAGCAAGGAAAAGCTAGACATTCATGAATTGAAACAGCTTTCACAATAATTGGGTTCAAACTGTCAGATACTCAGAAGCCCGGGTCCTGGGGACAGCTGGGTTTCTGAGAAAAACCAGGAATTTACAGGATCCCTGGGAGACACTGGGTCACATCCACCAGGGAAAGGAGGGAGCTGAGCTGTGAGTGGCCTTCCGTCCCCATGGAGTCTTGGCCTGTCACCTGCCACCCGAGGGGAAGGCGGATAGGAAAGTCCAGGGCACCCATGGATGGGCTCGGCCTGGGGGAATGAGAGGAAGCCGCTCAGCCCTGTGGTCCACTCAGCCCTGTGGTACACACACTCCCCAGGACCTAAGTAGGCAGATGGAGGCAGCTGGTGCCAAAGGGAAAGCAGAGAGAGACTTTGAAGTGAGTGTTGAGCTTTCTCCTGACAGGAGAAGACATTTATACACCACCGTAGCTTCTCGGTGTCTAGCAACCATTCACCAAAATTGCTATTCCCGTGGGGTGACAGGATTGGAGGTGAGTGGCTCTTCTTGTCCCCGAGGTGGTGGTGGCAGCTCTACCCGCACTGCTCACCGACCCCCACCCCAGCGGAGGCCCCTCCATCCTCCCCCCACCCCCCCAGGACTCAGGTGGCCTCTGCATGGATGTCGACAATGTGTCTCCCCACAGTAGGGGATGCTCCCTCCCATGCTTGCAGGAACGGAGCGCCTTGTTCCCTTCACAACCTTTCCCTGAGGCCCGCGCGGTGCCCTGCTGCTCCTTCTGCAGCTCCCAGGAGCCTCTGCCAGGAGGCTTGCCAGGCAGCTCGGTGCCAAGACAGCTGGACAGAGAGCCTGGAGCAGGGGAAGACGGGGAGAGGGCAGCTGTGATCAGGAAGCCCAGGCAGGAAGGGCTGGGGAGTGGCGGGCAGTAAGCAAGGCAGCTGGAGGTTTGCAAAGGGCTTTTGTGGAGAAGTCTACATGTGGGCTCCCTCTGGGCACACTGGGGACCAGGGCGGCCGGAGGGACTGCTCATCCCCCTGCGGGGGCCCGAGCACAGCTAGAGTCTCTGCAGAGAGAGACTTTGCAGTGACTCCCCCCACATGAACCCACAGGGACTGCCCCCCACACCGCCCACACCCCCAGCCCCGCCCACACCAAGGTCTCCAGCTTCACCTTGGTGCCACTGTTAGGATGCTACAGATCCTTCCTCCTTTCAGTAAAAGAAGAAGTGGCAGCCGGACTTCCCGGTCCTTCTTTTTAACCAGAGCACACGGTTTCCGTTCAAATATGACCTTAATTCACAGCCAACCTGGGGGACCACTCCCCACCCCCAGGGGCCCTCCCCCGCCCAGGGGTGACGTGCAGGTGTGCGAGCTCTGCAGAGAGGGTGGTGGGGAGGCGGGATCTGTGCGCAGGGCTGAGGAAACCAGCTAGTGAGGCAGGGGCGCCCCCTCTCTTCCCTGCGGTGAGCCACCCCCAGCCACCGAATTTCGAATTTCCGGAAGGGCCCAGGGCTCTGCAGGGAGAGAGCCCCCACAGCACCCACTCAGTGGGGGCAGGGGCGGGGTGGGCCGTGATGCCCACCAACACCCCCGCGCTGGGGACGGGTCAGTAGACACACCCCGTCCAGGAGCCCAACAACAAACAGAACGTGGGTGGGGACAGCCTGCCGCTTCCTCCTCCCCTGGGGACGCTCCTGGCTGCCACCACACAACCCTCCAGCCGCAGCCCTCGGGCGGACTGGACATGTAAAAAATCCTGATATGTACCTAGATTCCAATTTTCCTACAGAAAAAAAAAAGACACCTTGAGTCTTAAACCTAGTTGCCACCGCTTTTCTTAACATGAAAATTTTTTTTCATTCACTACGTTTTGCTGTGTATCTGTTCCAGACTTTGGCCCACAGTAACTAACACGAGGGTAGCACAGCACAAACCCCGACACTGGGGAGCCCACCAGGCAAGTTCCGGGCGTCCAGCACGGCGCTGACCCTGCGAGCACGCGGGTACACACTCCAGAAGGCTCACCATCTATGCAGAAAAGACGATAAACTTTTTTTTTTTAAGTTTATTTATTTGTCAGAGAGAGGGAAAGAGCACGAGCAGGGGGAGCAGCAGGCAGAGGGAGAAGGAGAGGCAGGCTCCCCGCTGAGCAGGGAGCCCGATGCAGACCTGGGATCTCGACCCGAGCCTAAGGCAGAGGCTTCACGGACTGAGTCATCCAGCTGTCCCAAAAAGATGATAAACTTACTTTCTGACCATGATACAGTGGATGTCAAAGAGAAGACATGATTAGTTATTGAATGAGGATTCCAGGACCCAGCACTAGAAGAGGGAAAAACAATCCTTCTGGACTGTTCTGAAGGAGAAGGGACCCATAGGACATGGACGAAGGGGCCGGTCCTCAAAAGGGAGGACAGAAAATCAAGGAGGGTGGGGTGACCCCCAAGGACAGCCAGCATTCACTCTGTGCTCCAAGGGACATGGGACACAGAGAGGTGGAGACCGAATTCAGCAGGAACCCCTTCCCTGCTCCAGACCTACCCCTGGGGCCTTCAAAAACTGCAATGAGCTGAAAATTCAGGACATGAATTGTCCTCTTTGTTCTACAGATTCAAGACAGAACCCAGCCCCATTCAGTGTACCCTGAGCACGTGAGAGGCTTCTCGAAGGGCCAAGCACTGTGGACCCTGCCCGTCTGAGTTTCTCTTGAACAGCAGCAGAGGATGCTTACCCTCTCTGGGCCCCAGTTTATTCCTCTGGAGATGGGAAAGGTCCCTGCACCCAGGAGGCGGTGGTGGTATGCACAGTGCTCAAGGTCGGCGTGGCCCCGGAGGTCACCAGCTCACACCCATGAGATGGTCCAGGCCGAGTGCAGAGGCCGGGCCGGCCCGCTGAGCTCATGCCGCCGTCAGCCTCACAGGCGGCGGACCCTGGCCTGGCTGAAGGCCCCAGCAGTCATCCCGGGCGTGCCGGGCCTAGGGGCCGGCAGGGCCGTGGATACAGGGTGGGGTCTGGCCAGGAGAATGGAACTGAAACAGCCGACAGAGGGCTCTGAGCACAGGGACTTGCTCTCTTGCATGAAGCCCGGGGCGGAAGCAGGCCAAGTCCAGAGCGAGCTAAACCGGCTACGGGCTGGGACTAGAGGACGTGTCTGAAGCGGTCCCAGCGTGCTCTTCCAGAACCCGCCTTTCCGAGCAGCGGTATCGTGACAACGAACACTGACCGTGAAAGGCCAAGGCCAGCAGCCAAGCTCCACTGTTCGTGAGCCAAGAGGTTTTCCCCTAACCACTTAAACTGCCCAGCAGGTGGCTCTCGGCTCCCCGTGGGGGCCGCGGGACAATTTCCACTGTCCAGGGAGGCTCTGCCTACAGGGGACCACGGAACAGGCCAATTGGGAAACTCACGGGACTCAATGGTAACGTAAAGTGGAAGTTTTCCACCCAAACTGAGCAGCGGCTCTCAGACCACCAGAGAACCAGAGCATCCCTGACCCCCATAGTCAGGATGCACCATCCCTCGGGTCCCAGGCGGGAGCGGGGTTGCAGCACACTCAGCCCTGGACACTGCTCCCATCGGGGGCTGGCGCGTCCTCACCCCGGGGCAGGCGGCCCCCTCACGCTCCTGTCTCGGGCTGAGGATGCGCCCGCTGAGTGGGCTTCGCTTTGGCCACAGCCGTCCACAGCCATCGCCATGAAGACACTCAGGACCTCAGGAAACACAGGCAGGAAGGCCTCAAATTTGCCTTGTCACACACTTCTTTCCAAACCTGTAAGTGACTCACAAGAGAACCTCTGTGTGACCTTTAACACCATCAGTGCTTCGAACATTCTGGGTCAGAGGTTATGCAGAAAGAGTGCAGTGTCGGGAAGAATCCGGGCCCAGTTTATTGATCTTGCCTGGAACCCAGTCCGGGGCCTTGAAGTCACGGGCCGGCCCTGCTCCAGGACACGGTTATGCCGGGACCACAGGGGAGCGGCACCACCAGCTCTATCCAAGGGTTCTCGTGACAAATCTTAGGAACTGCCCCACCTCGGGAAGCCAAGGGAACACAACAGTGAGACCTCTTTTCCAGCCATTCCTAGTGAGAACTAGCCCCGAGGGCGGGATGTTCCGGGCTGAGGTGTTTCTCGGTGGCCACTCCCCTTCCCCAGATCATCTAACTGACCTAAGGACTGGTAGGGACTTCACAAGCTAGAAAAGCTGAGGATAAACCACACACCCTTGTCAAGACTTCAGTTAGGTGACCACAGGCCGATGAAACAAAGACGTGTGCCAGGAGCGGGCACGTCCACACTCCGGAGGACGCCACCTCCCGTGTGCACCTGCTGCCAGAGCCCGGCCCCACACGCTGTGCACACGAACCCCAAGTACCTAGTGCAGGGATGAAGGTGGGGCATGACCCTGCACAGCTGGGAGAAGTCGGGGAGCCCCGGCCACAAGGGAGCACATTCGGAATCCTAGGACTTCTGGGGACCGGGGGTCACTGCGGTGACCTGCAGGTCCTCAACTCAAAGCTGAGTAGCACGGACGGTGTGAGCTGTGAGCGGCTTCGAGCACGCCCGCCACTGCCCAGGGAGGCCCAGGGAACAGGGCTTCCTCTCGCCTGCCCTGAGCCTGCAGAGGTACAGGTGGTCCCCCCTCCCTGGGGCTCCCGGGTCACAGGTGTGACTTACTGACTCGATGGACTCCTTCTAGGGACCTGGGGCTCCCAGAGAGCTGTGGGCAGCAGGGCTCCCGCCCCCCGCCCACCCAGTCCATCAGTGTGGCCTCGCCAGCCCCATCCCACCTGCCCAGGACCCCCCAGGGTGGTCACTGCTCACCTGGACCACCTCAACACCACCTCCAGCCACTCTCCAGTGAGTGGCCACAGGGACATAGAAACCCTCTTGACTTCCTGTCATGGCTCCTCTCCCCTCAGTCTCTGCTTCTGCACCTGCTCCTGGCCAGTGGGCCTCCTTGCTGTGCCACCAACGTGCCAGCTCCCTCAGGCCACTTGGTCCCAGCTCAAGGGCTCTCCAGTGGCCCTAGCCACAGACACACATGTCACTCTGCCTCCAGCCGCTGTTCACAGCACTGACATGGGGCAGAGTAGTTGCTTTCTGGGGTTCTCTGCAGCCTTGTCGGAATGTAGGTGCTGCGTGCAGAGGGGCTTGTTGTGTCCTCAGGGCAGCACCTGCTGGGAGCCCTCTGGAAACCTTGGGGAAGGAGCAAATGAAAGGAAAAAAAGCAAACCCAGGCCCCGTGGTGGAACGTTCTAGCACACACCCTCCCAGGGCCCGGCAGGCCAAGACACGTGGTTCTGTCACTCACGGTTCTGTATGACTCCTTAAATACCTCCTCATGAACTCTAAATGTTACATTTTAAGCTACCTTTTGCTTAGCTGTTTAAAATGTGTTCTTCTTAGGGGCGCCTGGGTGGCTCAGTTGGTTAAGCATCTGTCTCCTGCTCAGGTCATGATCCCAGGGTCCTGGGATCGAGTCTAACATCGGGCTCTCTGCTCAGCGGAGAATGCTTCTCCCTCTGCCACTGCCCTGCCCCCTGCGTGTGCTCATTAAAAAAGAAAATTTTTTTAAAGTGCTATTTTTAAGCAATCTAATTTGACCTGAGAGAGATGTAGAAGGAGCGGTTTCTCGGGCAAGCATCATCGGTGCCACAGCATGGCACACCGGGCTGGTCGGTGTCGCGTCAACGGTGTGAGGGACTCCCTCCGGCCCAGAAGGCGAGCAGACGCTAGGCTTCGGCTGCCGTTCCTCTGTACGCAGCCCGGAACCACAACTCTGAAGTCCCCAAACCAAGGAGAAGGGAACTTTTCACTGCTCTGTTTAGGTTCAAGAATGTGAAATGGTAGAGCTGCCCTTCCTCTTGAGTGGAAAGCAAACACTCCAACACAAACACCACCTGGTTTCCAAAGTTTATTAAAAATCAAAGAATAGAAAAACTTTACATAAAAATATGTCAATTTTAGCTTCCACATTGTTGTCCACACACACAAAAAAAATCGAAACATGATACCGTTTTGTTCACCGTGTAGCGACCACAGGGGTGGCCAGGCCAGTTCATCCGGCTCACCACGATGCGGTGCAGCAGGGCGCCCGTGTCTGTGAATCGAGCTTTGAAATGCACCCCTGCGGGACCCGCGCCCCGCAGGGGTTCCTTAACGTAGGGGGACAGTCAATATTGCTAATGTGTGGAGATTAGTACAGGCCTACGTATCAGTTTTTATAAATATTTCTTTATCAATAGATTCACAATTTAAATATCTTTAAATATTTTTGATAACTTTCGATCATCGAGAACTGCAAACATGTGCTACTCTCTTCTGGAAGGGCCCCTGGAGAAGCCGCGGCCGCAGCCGGGGGCCAGTCCCGGGGCAGAGGCCGAGCCTCTGGGGGTCTCGGGGGAGAGGCCGGGACCCCGCCCCCAGGCCGCACTCGAGCTCCCCGCTCCGCACGTCCATCAGATGTCATGGTAGTTCAGTCTCTTTGACGTGACCTTCTCCACTACTGGACTTCAAAGACCAACCTACCTGTAGTGTTCAGCAGGGCCGGAACCCCCCATTTTAAGAACAGGCGGCCAGGCGACCTGTGAGATGCAGCTGACACCCAGGACAACCGTGGTGCTCCGAGAACTCAGGGTTCGGCCACGTGGGCATATTCTTGTTCAAAAGCAGGTAACGAAGACAGCGGCTATCACGGCAGAGCACAGCTGCACAGCGGACCTGTCTGCTCTCCGGGTTGCGCGCCGGCTGCTCCGGGCCCCGACCCCGGGCTGTGCCCTCCTGCGACGCTTTACAAAGACTCCCCCGTGCGCTGAGCAGCTGAAGTACTCCTCGTAGATTTGCTCTTAACAGAACGAACGCATACTACTACACAGATTCCTCAACGGAATCAACATAATTCCTTTCTCCACATTCCTAAAACTGGGTGCCCCCGTCCGCGCTGATGGTCACCGGACCCATCCTGCAGGCTACGTGACTAAAACAAACCGAAGCACTTCAAAGTTCACATTTTTTTTTTTTTAAGATTTTATAATGTGACAACCCTTTCTCCCCTTAGAAAGTTATACTTCTGGCACTTTAAATGCTGGATTTGTTGTCTACTTGAAAAGAACCGAAAACCGAAATGTCAAAGGTCTGCGGCCAGAGCGAGACGACAGACAGGCCGGACGGCAGGGCCGGCGGGCAGCTGGTCAGGCCTGGGAGCCGGGCCCCTGCAGGGAAGCGCGGGGCTGCTCGGCTCCCCCGCCACGAACAGAGAGGCCTCGTGTCTGAGCACAAGAAACCGCACAAAGAAGCCCCGAGCCCCCACTCACGGAGCTGGAAGCGGGGCTCCTCAGACGACCAGCCGACACGATGAACCCAACTTAGAAAATGCGACTCGGGAAAGGACCTAAGCTTGTTTAAAAAACCTCCTCCCTTAAATATAACTTATGTGAAAATATGAATTAAATAAAAATATCTGAGTTATTGCACAAATCATAAGTTTTCAATATTTACATAGAAAAAGTTCTGAAATTTGAAAACAAAAACGTGAGGGCAGTGACACAATGGCGACCTCCCAACCCTACGCACTGGGGAAGGAACGAGAACGGGGGCTGACCTCTGCTACTCCGGCGGACGTGCCCTGGAAACAGCCCAGCCACAACGGACCCGGGCCGGCCGCCGGTCCCGGTCCAGGCCTGCTCCGGCCCTGAAGGAGAAGCGTCCCGGGAGGGCAGACGCAGCGTCCACGCGTAATAAGGCTTCACAGAGGAGCACAGGGAGCTGTTCTTTACGATGGACGTGACCACCACACGAGGGACATGCAGAGTGGTCAGCGGCGGGCGGTCCGAGGGGCCCGGGCCGACGTGCTGGACGCTGGTCTCAGTTCCCGGCTGGGCGCCGAGGCCGGGGGCGGGGGGGCGGGAGGCGCCGTCAGGGGCTATTATCTGCTCAGACTGACGGGCAGGCTGTCCCTCGTGTGCGTGTGCTTCTTCCTCCTCCAGCCCGTGCGGTTGTACTGGTGATGTCCTCGGTTGCCCGCGGGGGGCCGCACACCTCCACTGCCCACAGAGCCGTACGTGCCGCCCTGGCTGTGGCTGTGGGAGCCTTTCAGGGACAGCTTCATGCCGCTGTGCTGCTGGAGAGACAGAGAGGGACGGCAGCGTGGGCGGCTGCCCCGGAGACCCCAGACGCCGCTGCTGGGGGGGCTCGGGCGGGGGCAGCACGCCCCCGTGTCCCCGAGCTGCGCCCTCCACCCCCAGCACTGGAGACCAGGCCCGCGGACGGCCGCGTGCAGTGTCCCGGGGACAGGAGGAGGAAGGCGCGCAGAGCCCCAAGCTTGCGGGTCGCAGGGACCGCCACACGCAGCAGGCGGTACCGCGCCCGCTCAGTGACCCGGCCGGCTCAGAGCACACTCACACTCCCCCCTCTGACGCCGGGGGCGCCACGCTCCCAACCGGTCCCGTGCGGCCACAGAACGTTACCCTCCCCGCTCCAGCCCTGACGTGGTGCGGACACACGCAGGAGTCCGCGTCCGGCGGGCCGCGCTCCGGCTGCCGCGGGCGGGACGCCACACACGCCAGGCGGGCGCTCGGGCGGCGCGACGGCCCCCGGGAGAACACGGCCGCTTCCGGGAAGGGTGCAGCGCCAACAAGCAGCAGAGGGGCTCGCGCGGGAAAGCCGAAGCGCGTTAGGGAAGGTGCGTTCCCCTTCGAGGAGTTATCCCGGCCCCGTCTTGCCAGCAGGCCGGCGGGAGACGCCCGGGGCGCCCTGGAAACCCCATCGTGACCCGAGGGGTGAGTCCAAGGAGGAAAGCGCCCTCCCTTATGGCCCCAAATGAACACAACAATCTGGCCTTAAGGACAGCTTCAGAGCGCCAAGCCCGAAACGTGAGACATTTACGGGCAGAATGCAACCCGGTAATCAACGGAGAAACGGACCCGTCATCGAGGTGGGCGTCCCCAGTGTCGCCAGAGCCCAGGGGACCCGCTCACCCGCAGCCGGCGCACCGGACTCCCACAGGCAGACAGACACCGCCGCGGCCCTCGGGACGCTCCGGCCCTTCACGGGCACAGGCAACGAGCTAACGACCGGTTCCCTACCCCAGAACGGTTGCTCGTGTGCGACCGTTAGAGAAGCCACAAGGGCACCAAAAGACGCATTCACGGGGCCCCGCTGGAACCGAGAAAGCGGACCCCATGCAGGGCCCCTGCCCCGGGCGCCCAACACAGAGGAGGAGCCGGTGGAGCCACAGAGGCCGGGCGGCGCCGCGCCACGGGTCCCACCAGCATCTGCTCCTGACCTACCAGCCAAGCGTTTGGCGTCCAAGTTAATTCAGAAGAAGAGGAAGACAGATGCTTCAACTGCATTTGAAAATAACTTAAAAGTTTCATCGACCACAAAGAAAAGCCAACACGAAGCTGGACGAGGAGAAAACAAACATGTCTGTGGAGCCCCATCTCCGGCGGAGGGAGCAGGAAGCCCTGGGCTGCGGCACCGGGCCCGGGCCCGGCGGGGGCCTACCTTGTGGTACAGGTGAGGGCTTGAGAGCGGGTTGGGAGATGCGGCCGGAATGGCCGGGGAAGACATGTGGTGAACAGCCTTCAACGCCGGAGTTCCTTCAACGCCGACTTGTCTGCAAGGGACGGGGGCCACCCCCAGGGTCGGTGGAGGGATCGTAAACCTGGTCTAGGAACAGAAAGACCAGAGGCATCCATGAGGCTCCAGGCCGACGGAGGTCAGCGGTTCTCGTGACGAGCCCCAGAAGGGAGGCCGCTGCCTGGAACGGCCATTTGCAAACAGGCCCATTCACGGAGTCGGCGGCGTCCTCTAACCGGACCCGGACGGCATCTGTTTTGCATCAGAAGCGCTCTACACCCGAAGCGGCACTCCGACAGAGAGCAGGCCCAGTACCGGCAGTCGTCGAGTCTCGCCAGTCACTGAAGACCAAGCCACAGCTCCACAGAGCAGCCCTCAGAGCGACACCTGCCCTCTGCTCTCCGGAAAGAGCGGAAATGCAGCCCCCCGCCCGCAATCCAGGACGGGAGGCCCGACTCTGGTCGAGGCGACGGCCCGCGGAGGGGTGCCAGGGAAGGCGGGCCCCTCCCTGCCCCCCGTCCCTCTGGCCCCGGGACCGCTTGTCTTTCTGCATCACGGTGCCCGCAGCCGGGGGTGCTGGTGCAAAGCTCTCTCAGACCCTCCGGGACTTGCACAGCTCACCCCGAGGAGCCCCACGCATCTGCCCTCTCCGAGACTGGCTGCGGCCCCACCCCAACAGTAATGGATGGAGCGGGAGCTGGTGTCTCCCAGGCGGTGCTCCAGGGGGGCGACAGAGCCCACACACGGGGGCGCTGGAGCCCATGCAGGGTCTTCCTTTGCCCAGGAGCCCACGTCCCCGGGAAGAGCCCATGCCTAGGTCTGCTGGACTCATGCCCCCGGCTCTCAGGGCCCATGTCATCCCGAGCGGGGCACTCTGTCGCCTGCAAACTCCCAGGGACAGAGTGCCCGTGATGTGCACAGCGGGCCTGTACTGAGCTGCTCCACTAGAAGTCAGGTTTCCAGATTAGAAAACACGAGAAAGTGGGCCTTGAGCCTTGGCTTAGCCTTTAGCCTCTTAGCTTTAGCCTCACCCACTGTTAGCGAAGTGACAGATGGGACCAGGGTGCCAGCAGCGGCCTGTGACCAGCCGGAACCACGCACACAGCATCAGGGGGACCACTGCCCGGTGGCCACACTGGCTCTCGGGGAAGCCGAGCCCCTGTGGAGGTTAGGACACCGCGGCCAAGTGCTCCAGCGCTAGGCTCTCACGCAGGACTGACACCGTCCCCACGGCCCAGGGGAGCCCCGGGAGAAGGCCTTCCCCGGCAGAGAGCCAGACGACAGACAGGAGTCTGCAGGTCTGCACGCGCCCGCACCTCTCTCTGCTCAAATTACAACCCACACCAGAGATGACCTTCCTTCACGGGTGAATTAACACAAGTTTTTACACATACATGTTCAATTGTGTTTAACTGTGGGTACCACACTTAATATTTTTTAAATTATCTTTCAGGCTTCTAATTTCATCTAAATTGAAAAAAAAGAACAGAGGACGTATTCTATATACTGTCTAATAATAACACGAGGAAGTCAAAGTTTTAGTATAAACTTCTCAATAGTATAAATGCAGACACTCTGAGAGGAAGCAGGACGGTGGTCCTTTCCCGCCAGGGGCTTGGGGCAGGTCGTACCAGAGCCCAACTGACGTGGCCCCAAGGACCACAGTCTCGGGCAGGGTATCAGTCATTTTCAGAAAGATGCTCAACCCGGACCTTGTCTGAAGCCCCTCAGTGCTCGAGAGCCAGGAGCCCCCCTGCCACAAACACCACACAGGGTGGGCCTCGAGGACACAGTCTTCTAGAGAATGACAGGAGTTACATCTGATCTGTCCACAAAGGACAAGGATGCCCTACAAGATAGGAATGTACCTTCTGAAGGTTTCCGAAGATCTGTCTCTAATTCTACGGTACCAGGCGCCCCCAGAGCACCTGCACCAGCTCAGACGTGGTCCCCAGGGGGCCCGTCTCGAGGAAGGGCACCAGCCCGCCGCATACCTGAGTGTTAGTTGTCATGACCAACGTTCTGGAAGTAGCGGACTGAGGTTTGCCGCTCGGCATGGGCAAGGCGGTGGGTAAGCCGGCCAGCAGAGGCGTCGGTGCTTGCAGACTGAACTGGTAAACGTTGGGCGTTGTGCAGGGCGGCGTGTCAGAGTCCTTGGAGTAGGAAAAACAACAGGGACAACTCTGGAGAGTTGCGCTGCTTCCTCATGACGACGCCACAGAAGGGCACGAGCACATGGCCCTACCCGCCGAGGTGCCCGCCCGCCCGCCAAGTTCTCTCAGGGAACACGGGACAGACCCCTGATTTAAACTTGTCACCCCACGCAAGCTCTACAACGCTATCCCAGGCAGTCGCTACAGCCGTGTGAGCGGCAAGGATGGGGTCCCCGACTGCCGGCCGAGGCTTGTGGCAGAGCGGGGGCCCCTGGGTGCTGCCTGGGGATGGCTGCACAGACACACCCGGAAGGGAGGTTACACACCCTGCGACTGAGGCTCCCCAAGGGCACACTCACGATGTCACTCCCGGAAAGCGAAGACACTGAGGAGGCGGAAGAGCCCGAGGAGAGCAGCTGGGGGCTGGGCAGGGACAAGGTCAGGCGCTGGCCGAAGGGGGACTCCGGGTCCCGGCGCTGGGGCGGATCCGCGTCGCAAGCACTTACTCGCTCTTTTATCTTAATTCTGTTGTCTGTGGGGACAATACAGCCCAGCTGAGCCACTTGCTAAGAGGACAGACCCGCACACCCCTCCAGACAGCCGCCAGCCACAGGGGCCACCAGGCCTTGACACGTTGCTAACAAGACTCCCAAAATGATTTCTGAGTTACCTAATTAATTTTTAAAATTGTACATCTTTCAGTTATCAGACAACTTTGAGATATGTCTAGAACAACCTGGATGTGTAAACAGTTTTCAACTGTAAATCTTAGAGACTCTGAACGCAGGGTACACGTCTCTGGGGAGGCTGGGGCAGGGAGCGCTGTGCACACCGGGTCTCACAGGCACAGCACCAGCCCGGGGGGGGGGGGGGGGTGGAATTGCTCCAAGACTCTCTATGCAGACTCCATGTGGAAATGTTACTATTTTGGGGGCGCCTGAGTGGCTCAGTGGGTTAAGCCTCTGCCTTCGGCTCAGGTCATGGTCTCAGGGTCCTGGGATCGAGCCCAACATCAAGCTCCCTGCTCAGCCGGAGAGCCTGCTTCCTCCTCTCTCTCCCTGCCTGCCTCTCTCTCTTGCCTACTTATAATCTCTGTCTGTCAAATAAATAAATAAATAAAATCTTGAAAAAAAAAAAAAAAAAGAAATGTTACTATTTTCAATACTATGCTGAATGAAATGCAATAGGAAAAGGAATTTCACCTGTTCCTTTTCACATTTTTAATGCACTTACTACAGGAAACTTTAAAGGTCCGTGTGTGGCAGGCACTATATTCCCACTGCCCTAAATCTCCCAGCTGTAAATTCTTACAGAAGACAAGGCCTTTCCTTAGTGGGAACAATGAGCACCAAGGGACAGAAAGACACTCCTGCATCAAGGCATCAGAAGTTCAAGAGTAGTGCGACCAGACAAGCTCTCACCCAGCTCGGGCGCCGGGGGGGCCTTGCCGCCCCACTTCTCCTTGATCCACCGCCGGTAGTCGATCACTTCCTGGGTCACTTTGATGATTCTTCCTAGAGTACTGCAAAGGGACAGCGGGGGAACCAACGTGCTGCAGAGCAGCTGCGGAACCCACAAGCCCTTCTGACTGTTTTATATTTTCAACAACATATCACTTTGCCAAGAAAAAAGAAGAAAGCTAAAATAATTTTACGAATTGTGTTCCGATTTCTGATGCTGGAGCCCAAATGCGCTGAGATCACACTACAGAAAAAGTGAGTTCCCTTACACAGATGTCCTTGAACCTAGAGCCAGCTACTACAGAAGACGGCTTCAACCCCGTGCGTGAGCAGGAGAGCACCCCCGCCCCCATGAAGGTCTGGTACCGGCAGGCGGTGCCGAGACTCCAAGCACCCAGCACAGGCCCAGAGCCCTGCTGGAAAGCCCGGCTGAGTGGGCAGAGGCACAGAACCCACCGAAAGCCGATGAGCGCGAGTGCTGGAACCCCCGAGCTGCACGGCGTCCACGGCCTCTCGCCACCATCTTGCTCTTCCTCCTTTCCACTGCCCCCTCGCTCCCTCCCTCCGCCCGCCAACCGCCCCACCTCCCGACCACTCCGCAAGGATTTCCCACTGCCAGTAAAAGTGCACACTGCACGAGTGAGCTGAAACCCCAGAATGAGGGACGGGGTCTGCGGGAGAGACACAGGGTGGGGCCTGCGGACCCACGTGCACTCTCCCTTTAAGCTCATCATGTGCATTTTGAGAACAACCTGAAGAAAAAGCATCACATTCCAAAGTGGGAAAAGGCCAGAAATCATTTCCCCAAAATAAAATGCCCTGAAGAAACGGTCAACAACCCCCAAATAAGAAACTTGCAGTGCTCAGCCACGGATGAACCAGACGTGGCCCTCCTCACCGAGCATCCAAGCTCTGCTAGAATGTGCCGGCGAACCCGTTCATAAACCTCACGGAGGCCAACAACCGAGGCCAGCAGCGCCCGGCGCGCAGAGGCCCAGGCAGGGAGCTGCCAGGCCACGCGGGCTGTGAGCCCAGGACAGCGACACATGACCTGCATTACCTTTCCGAGTCTCTGTTGGGATAGGACCTCGCGAGGGGCGACACGGCATGACTGAGGACAATGTAGGCGTAGTCGAACACCTGCTTCACCTGCATGGCCCCGTAAGAGCTGCGGCCAACGTCGTTTCCTGAAACAGGAAGGCAGCTGTAAGACCCTGCAGACACCGGCCCTCCGCCCAGTTGTGACTGTCCCAGTTCTGCAGCGGGCCCTGGCCACGGACGCGCTCCCAGAGCACACCAGAGAGCCGAGGCAGCGGCCTCAGTCCGAGCGCGGCCGTGCCGACGGGGCGCGCCCTGCAGCGGGCACCTGGCAGCTCAGTCAGCGCCCGGTGGACCCACAGGAAGCGAGTCCCTCAGGGCGGAAGGCGCCAGGTCTCCCCTCTCCAGTTCTAAGGACCAGAAGGCTGGCAGATCAGACGAAGCCATCGTCACTGCAGTCACCAAGTGAGCCCCAGTCAAGGAACGTTTAGTAACAGCACAGTTTGGGATTTTAATTCACTTTAACCCATTCTTCACAATTCAAGGACGCAGGGTGTTTTAGAAGCCATTCTGAGTACTGGAATTGTCTCTTTTCCAGGTCTGATACTCTAATGCAGTGACAATGTGGGCTTTCGTTTCTCAAGTACACTTAAACAGACGCTGAAGACACCGGAATCCCTGTCATTTAACTGATGGAACACAAACGGACGTGAGATACGTTCCTCTGCTGCTGGGAAAAGCCGTACTGAAAAAACATCGTCAGTCCTGCCTCCTGGGAACAACAGGACCCTCAGCAGTCTCCTGCCACAAGATTTTTAAGAAGTGAATTTCACACTCCAGCAGCCATGAAATGAAACAAACAAAAAAATCCATTAAATTTAAAGACATTAAAAAATATATAGAGAAACGGAATCATGAAAAACACCAAATACAGATGCAAGGGACAAACGGGGGTGGAAAAAAAGCGGAGCACAACGATGGAAAAGAGGCAGGATCCCACAAAGTCACTAGGAACACAGCTGGGCAGACGCATGGAGAAAGCACATGAAAGTGCACAACGGGAAGACAGGCGCAGTGTACCTGGGGCGGAAGGTCTCCACCACCTTTTGTCACTTGTCTGTCACTGACTTCATCACCAACAGTAACAACAGTGTCTCACATACTAGATGCACAATAAGTATTTGTGGGCTCAATAAATAAATATTTGCTTCACCTCACTCATCATTAAAGAAATGCAAACTCGGGGCGCCTGGGTGGCTCAGTGGGTTGAGCCTCTGCCTTCAGCTCGGGTCATAGTCTCAGGGTCCTGGGACTGAGCCCCATGTTGGGCTCTCTGCTCAGCAGGGAGCCTGCTTCCCCCTCTCTCTGCCTGCCTCTCTGCCTGCTTGTGATCTCTTGTCAAATAAATAAATCTAAAAAAAAAAAAAAAATGCAAACTCAAGGCACATGTATGTTGCATGGATCTATCAGAGCGGCGAGGATTATAAAGCCCAACCCTAATGAAGGGGGAAGGCATGCCCTTCGCTATGCTCCTGCGAGTAAGACTAGGGAAACCGGACACTACCTCGGGTGGCCAACGCAGCAATCCTCACAATGGAACATGCCGTACACACACAGGGAAGGGATCTAGAATTTGTTCTGAATTAAAAACACAAGTCGCAAAACTGTATGTATTACGTGATCCATTTAACTAACAAAACTGCAATAAATATTAATATCCATGTAGGAAAAAAATGGAGAAATGCACACCAGAATGGAAGAGGCCTGTGGCCTACTTCGCTTTTCTCAGTGATAGACTTTTTGGAAGTGAATGGTTTATGATGAAATGTAACAAATACCGTCCTAATCAGAAAAAATAAACTTTTATTCCTTAATTTTTATTTTCTACATTTTTCTGGTAAATTGCAGAATGTAAACACATTCCAACTTTATAAGAAGTGAACCAGAAGGCACTAAGACACACTGCCGAAGGTGTCCCCATTAACTGTCAGGACAGCGGGAACCCGCATCGAGGCAGAGGAGCCTTGGCTCAGGGACCGCAGACACCTGCCTCCCCTCCCTTGCACCGGCCGCCAGCCAGGCCCCCAAGCTCATGGCCAGTGAGGAGCAAGGCACCCTTACCAGGCAGCAGAGGGTCCTCAATGCACAGCATCGACGGTCTGTACCCGCTGGTCATGGCTTTCATGATCTCTTCTTTGGCGATGTAGGCACCTCCTTCTTTTATTCTAATACCAGTTTTCAAGTAATTAAAATTTCTTCCATAGAGTTCAAAAAACTCTACAAGAAGCATTCCAAGGTTCTCATCGGCTCTCCGGGCATCGATTCTCGGATGCAACTGGAAAAGCGACAGACCCCACATTTGGACTCAAGTCACTTTCTGAAGACCGCATGCAGCGAGGTCCGCTACCTCGTGGCTCTGCAAGGACACACCCCAGCGACGCCTGCTCACTCACCAAGTCCTTGCGGGCGCTCAGGGCGACAGCCGGAGGCACCCGCACGGCCTGGAGGCCTTAGTCAGTACACAGTGTTGGAAAGAAAGAAAACCTCTAATCTGGATTTTTTATTACAATTTAGTTCTCCGAAACTCATCATCCATCGAGGGTCTTCCTACTAACACAGACCCCTGATTAACAAGTCACCAAAAATGGATCACTAAACAGACCACATTCTCCAGGATTTAGAGTCATCTAGACATAGGTTATAGATTCTAACCTTAATCCCGCTATTCCAAAGCACGACCCACAGAGGGCAGTATGAGACTGAACAGTGTCAGTGTGACGGCCCGGAAGCGGAGAGGTTAACTTTTAACTGTGCACAGGTGATTAGGATTGTGTCATAATATTTACACCAAACTTACATCCCTGCTTGTCACACTGACTAGGGCCGGCCCCAGTTCAGTGCCACGTTTTCTTCAAGCAGGTCATGGACCCGTTCTGAACATCGGCCTCTGCTGGCGCCCTCCTGACCCAAGAGGCGTGCAGTTATCAGACCTGCGCGGCCCATGAGGACAGCCACAGCCGTGGGTGGCTATTTCTACTTAAGTTAATTAAAACAAATTAATTAAACACTTAGTTGGCTGGCCACAGGACAAGCGCTCAGTCGGCACGTGTGGCTTAGGGCCCCCGCTGGCCTGTGCAGACCGAGGACGCGCCAGCTGCATGGGAAGGTCTCGTGGACAGCGCAGGTCTGGATGCTGACGGTCACGTCCAGGGGAACGCACAGCTCCTGACGGAAGCAGGAGGGCTGAGAACCGACAACGCCCCAAGGAGAGGCACCTCCTGACGCTCACCAGTATTTCTAGGGTCCACAAGCCCTGTGGCTTCTGAGGATCTGCACAGGCAGGACAGGGTTCTCGCTTCTGCCTTCTAGTCCGAGTCAAACACCTGAGAGCTGGCCGGGGCGAGGCTGGGCCCTCTTACCTCGGTGAGTCAAAAAAGGCACCCAGATGCCACGACAGGCACAGCTCTGAGGCAGGACAGGCAAGGCGCCAAGGGGCGTGCCAGCCATCCACTCTGCGTGTGGGCCTCGGCGGGGTCGCGGGACTGCTGCCAGGACCCCATGGGGTAAGGAGACAGGAGGCGCTGAGGCCAGTGCCCAGCACCATAAAAACAAGGGGCAGGCATGATAACAAGGCTACTGAAATAATTCAAATCAGGAAAAACATGAAGAACTAAGTCAAGAGCAACAGGTTGTATTTAGTGCAAAAGAAAGTATCCAAAAATTAGGGAAGAATGTCTCCAAGGGTAGCATCACAGAGGAAAACATGGAAGGCAAAGCAATGTGATTAAATTGTAAGAAAACAGGTGAGGGATTCCGTTTTCACTATTTTTCCAGTATCTCTGGCAAATATGCGCCACAGGAGTCAAAATAATGAGGCGGCGTGACAGCGACCGCCATCAGCAGCATTAACGGGAAAGAGAGCTGAATTTTGGACATAGAACCCTCAGTACAATCACAAATACAAAATTAATGACAAACGTGAAGAAACAGCTAGAATATACAGGAAAGATTTCGTGAAAAACGGAATATCCTTCATTCAAGAAAATATAAATGGGGTTAATGTTTCCATTAACTCAGAAACTATATGTTAAGTAACTAACATATAAATAAGTTTATACATTAAATAAAACTTTTATATGTCAAATAAGTATCAACATCACAGCATTTAACACGTCTAGGTAGGTTTTCTATTGACAGGTTGTCCCATGATACTCAACAAAATAAGGGCAACATAAAATTTAAAACAAAATATTTATGTCTTGTCAATCCGAGAAGAAAGGCTCTCTCCTCAGCAATTTTTTTTTACCATATGTAGTTCCTAATTTTTTTTCTGAAACAAATTTTTCATATATCACATTCAGTAACCAAGAAAATCAGTTTTTTATTGTCCATCAAGGCATGAAAGTCTCTCCATGGACAGGGTCCTCAAGTTCGGACCAGCGTACGCCTGATAGATGGGACCAGGATAGCCTGCCCTCCCTCAAACTGTTCAATCAACTACGAAAATGAGCTATAAAGGAGAAGGAGGAAAGAAGTATCGATCAAAATAGTTTTATTGTGACAATCAGAAGTCAATCTCTCCAAACCAAAGCAGAAGCATGCAGGGAGAGCAAGGGCAGTTGGAATCCACGAAGCAATGGCTTCACAACATCAAGGGAAAACACGCAAGTGCTCCTACGTAAGGCTGTCGAGAGAGCACACACTCACCTGTAGAAAACTAATGGCCATTAAAATTAGGCTGTATGAGCTAATTCCACCTGTAAAAACTTCATTCAGGTCCCTCTGCAGGAGGAACTGTTTCAATACTAAAATCAAGTAAGGCAGCAATGAATATTTCTGTAAATTAAAAAAAAAAAATCAGTTAATATACCTTTAAAGATGTGTCACATAGCAAATTTCATATAGCAGGAAAAAAAGCTTACTCAATCCTCTTACTACCTGGAAGGCTCTAGGCCCATCATCCTCAATTTTTAGGTGCCTAAGAATTAATTATGTGAGAGACTTGCTAAGACCCCCCTGGGAGCCACATCCCAGGTCATGGTTCAGCAGGGATGAGGCTGGAGGAGCTCCTCCCCAAAGCAGAGCTCAGGGAGAAGGAAAGGAGTGTGTTCCTTCCAACTAGTTCCCATGGCCTAGCTTGCTCCATGACAGGTGCAGGTTGGGGGCAGGGAGGAGAGGAGGGGGATGTGGCCGTGAGCCAGGAAGGTCCTGGAACTGATGGGCAAAACTCCAACGCCCAGAGGCCCCCAGGAGAGGAGGGGTGAGGGAAGGAGATGGTACAGCTCATGAGGCAGGAAGCCAAGAGCAGAAGAACATGGACAGCAGGCTGAAGGTAAGAAGGAAATGGAGAGAGGCTGGAGAAGAGGGCTGGAGGACAGGGGAAGCTTCTGCTGTTTTCATGTTCTGCTGGGCCCAAAAGTTAAGGGAAGGAGTTTAGGCGGACAAGCTGCTGCTGCAGAGTTAAGAGAAAAACTGAAGGAACAAGGTCCTTGAACCTGTGGGAAGAGGCAGTATCCAGATTACGATGCTGAGACTGGCTCTGTAAAGGATTTCATCCTTTCCCCGAAAATAGGAGGGAAAGACCACCTATTTAACTGGCCCACACACCTGGCCCGCTAGCCCATCATTAGGCACTGAGATGATCCAAGGAAAGCAAACTGTTACATCACGATGCATTCCACGTCCAATAAACTAAACTCACAGATCAGGCGCCCTGAGCACTAGGGATCGTCATTTGGTAATCATGAGAAGAGCATTTTCACAAACTCTCTAGAATAACACTCAACTTCGTGGTTAGCCAGGAAAGTAAGTCTACAAAACAGCTACATAATTTCAGAGTATCTCTAGAAATAATATTGTAGGATAAATAATTCAACTCTAAGTCTTTATCATTAAAGACTATCATTCAGTTTCAAGTCCCATAAGATGCCCAACGTAACAGGTCCCCCGTTCCGACAGTGCCAACTCGCCGACGACACACCTTCATGTAAGTCTTGATGAGCTCTGCCGCCCGGACCCCGGTCTCCATGTTAAAGCTGATGTCGACTTTAACTTCAGTCTCCTGGTCTGTGAGTTTTATTATCGGTACCTGCAAAGAGTTAATTGGAAAAAAAAAAACAAAAAACTAGGCTTTAATGGCCAACATTCACTGCAGTCTGGCATCAAAATGTTTCCTATGTTGTACACAGAAGTTTTTTTTTCCTAACTCACAAAAGGGCTGAGAGACCATGAACCCCAAACTTTAAAAAATGAGAAGAAAAGGGGCTTTTGCCAGGGTCGGCCTCCTTAGTCCTGGCACCCAGGCCGCTGCTCCCCCGCAGACAGCGAGGGCTCACCTCTGCCCAGCCCTCCTAGACAGACTCAGAACCAGCCGCTACCTGCGGAAAGGCCGGGGCTCCAGGAGGAGAAGCTAAGTCCCTGATCCCCCAGGGGTGCCTGATGATGGAGCGGGGCTTCAGGTCCCCAAATTACGTTTGCAAGAATTTCTGGAAACACTCAGAGTAAGTTTAAAGCCAGTTTTTCAGTTCGGTTTTGTGCTGATGTTGTTTCTCCAAACAATTCTACACTGGGTTTTCACTAAGACAACTTAAAGAAAAAAAAAATCCAAACCAAAAAAACACTTCCCTATAAAACAGAGAATAAGAAGCTATTTGGGAAATATTCTCATCAAAAAGACTTACCACCACAAGGTGCTCAAAACCAGCCTCATCAAAGCCGCCCCAGCAGCCATAGAGGCCACACTCCTCCCGACCCCCACACAAAACTCTTCTTCCCAGAACAAAAGGCAAGACTTTGTTTCCCTCAGCCTCCAAGGAATGGAAAAGGATGTTCTCTGACCAGAACAAACGAGGTCTAACTAAAGGCTTAGGACACCTCACAGAATCCAGGGTGGCAAAATGCAAACTGCCAAGGACACACTGTGACAGGGACGGGCAGCGGGTGGTGATCTCCAGGACAGGGTGACCACCAGGCACAGTGAGCCCCAGCCAGTGTGGTCCAGGAAGGCAGAAAAACAAGAGGCTTTCCCAAGTATCTTACCACAAACTATTTCAGAAGGGGCCCGTGCCTCCACAACATACTACCCCCCTCGTGAAGAACTCCTGTCCCCATCACCACTGGGGACCTTCCTCTCTACGCTGAGTACTTTCCCGAAACCACGCCTGGTGATCACCTGCCCCCACACACACTCTCCTACACGCTCACAGGTTGAACCCCAGATCCTAGAGATTGTTAACGGTGCCACAATAATTATTTTTCAGCGGGTGTTCAATATACACCACCTTGCTTCTTAAACACGGCCATCACGCAGGGCTTCCGGGGCCCCGAACCAGATGATGCGGAGGCTGCCCGGCACGAGCTCTCAAGGAGAGAAAGGAGCAGCGGAAGACCCGTGTGGCTCCGTTGCCCTTAAGTCTCTGCTGCACCCCGGCAGCGGAGCAGACAGCGTGCTGTTACCGCAACACCTACCGGACGCGGTCTGTCCTCCAGAATGCTCTGGAGCCCAGGGCAAGCAGGCCTGGCCTCTTCTCCTCTCTCCGCCTAAAGCAGGATACCTGATCAGAGACTGCCATCACCTCGTTCTCTCCGAGAAGCCAACACCACGGGACAAATGGCAGAACCCCGAGAGGACAGGGCTCCAGGCTCTAACCGTGACCACAGAGGGCCAGTGACTTCGGTTCCGAGCCGTCTCTAATCCCGGACTCAGATAAACCTCGACGCGCGCACGTCAAAGGACCCTCATCTTCCAACCTCTCCCCAAGATCAAAGGTTTTTATATGGGTAAAATTCTGAAAGAATAGGCAAATTTTGTTTCTTAAATACAACTTGGCAATGGGAGTCACTGTCTGGGCAGATGGCAGGCTTTCACCATTCAACTACGTGCGCCCAAAAAGGCAGCCTGGAACGCGTCCTTTTCTCACAGTCCTAAGGAAAGTTGATCGATCGTATTTTAGCGCCAAGGGCAGTGTGATGCTCTCACAATCCGCAGCCATTTGGGGCGTCATGAATACGTTCTCAGCCGGTGATCCTAACATTCTAGACAAATACAAGTACACTGATACCAGCAGGAGAGAGGTCTCCTGCCCACAGCCTAAGCTAAAGCCGCAGGCAAACCCAACTGCTGGCAGGTGTGTGAGCGCCCACGCGGGGCTGCGGGCCGAGCCGCACACTTACTGTAGCTTTGTCAAGGACTTTGATGGAGCACGGCTCGGCCACGTTGTGCTTCCGCAGAGCTTGCTCCAACAGCTGCAGAGGAGGGCGCTCCCACTTTCCAAAGACCACTAAGTCGATGTCACTGGACAGAAGAACAAGTGAGTGTGAAGGCTCGGCTCACATCACTCCCCAGGAACGCACACATCTGGGGCGGACCAGTGCCACGGCGTGCACACACCCATCTCTTTCCAGGGCCACACACACACCCCTGTGAAGCACACCCCTCTGAGGGAGGGAAGACGCACTTCCTCAACTACTGGAAACACAGAGATGGAGAGCCAAAAGGCTGAGTTCCCCTGCGTCCCCAGGGAATCGAGGAGGTGAGAATGAGAACGGCTGCCCCTCTGAGGCTCCCCGGCTCGTTCCTCCTCCTGTGCCGTCTACACGGCATCGTTCCTGGTGACCTGGGCTTCCTGGGCACCCGGAATCTGGTCAATTCCCTACTGGCCCTGCTAATGCCGAACCCAAGTTCTGAGGCGACAGCCTCTGCGGTGTCCAAATCCTAACAGCGGGTGATGAGACCGTAAGCTCTTACCAAAACAATGCACATAAAATGGACCTGGGGATCGAGACACCTCCTGACAAGAAGACACTGCACAACAATTTTAAGACGCAATCTTGTTGGATGTTATTCAATTAAAAAATACAAAATACTACTTAAATAGGATTTTGCTTGAATCTTCATTAAAATGGATCAATTTTCAAAAAACCTATCCAAAACTTGCAGAGTAACTTCCACCGCATTTTCTTCTGGTGACTCTCCCGCTGGTCCTTACGTTTCTGGCGTCCCGCATTTTTGCAACGTACTTCGGTATGAAGTACAAGAGGAAAACTACATTCAATTATCCTAACACTAAATTCAATTTCACTTCCTGCAATTTTTCCTCTGTACTCCACAGTCTTTTCCTTTAGCTCCCATTTCTAGCCTGAGAAACCTACTTCTAGCCCCGAACACACACGCAGATGGGCCCACCCCAGCTAAACGCGCGGCAGCACGGAGCCGAGCGGCTCGGGCCGGGAACCCACCTGGTCGGGAGGTAGAGGCCTGTGCTGAAGCTGCCGAATATCTGGACCTGGAAGGGAAGAGCAGCCGCATCACAACACCCACCGCCACCCGCTGAGCCCCCGCTGCGCCCTGGAAGGCCACAGGCCCACTCTGGGGCCAGACAGACCTGCCCTGCAGGCTGGGGCCCTGCAGGCTGGGGGGGGTGGGGTGGAGGGGCAGGGTGCAGCAAAGCCCCACCAAGCAAAATCCTCTTTGCCAGTCTGCTAAAGACCTATCCCAAGAAGGAATGTTTAAAAACTCGTGTTAAGGGATGAAACAATTATTGGCCTTTCCCAAAACTGCTCAAAATGGACAATTTTCAAACCTGTAGCTAAAATGCAGAAGTGGGGCTTTGCCCCAGGGCACCCAAGCTCACAGACAAAAATGCGGGGTGAAATCACAGGAGAGGAAAGGAGTGAAGGGGCTGCCCTGCCCCCTGGGGGCACGCAAGCCTTCTCAGCCCAGCTCATCCGTCCGTCACTGGGTGGTCTCCAGTTACCATCACCACCAGCAGAGCAGGCTGACTGTTCAGGGAGCCCTGGACCGTCATCAGCTTGGTGACAGGACATGGGTCACTGCCTATGCCAAGCACCCCAAGTGCCCACGACCCCCATCTGAAGGCACACACGTTCATGCACAGTAAAAGTGTGAGGTGAGGGAATTCTTCCCAGTTCTACAAAAAGGAACATATGCCACGCTGCATAATGAGGGCGAGGGGTAGAATTTCTAACCTCAAGGGGAGTTGAGAAGAACAACAGACTACTCCAGAAACAAATTTCCCTCGGCCCTCAGTCCCCACACTCACCCAGAGGGCGTGTGAAGCACGGGTCGTGCCCTGGCCCCCCGGCAGCCGCTCGGGAAGGTGCGAGGCAGGGCCTGGGAACCCGCAGGTGCCACCCTGCCACCCTCCCCGGGCCCTCGGGGGCCAAGCCAGGGACTCAGGGCCAGGGACACCCTAGGACCCCGGGCGCTCGCCATCCCTGGTGTGACCCAAGTGTAGTAAAGAGTGAACCCACGTCAGCCGCTGGCCAGAGGTCTTTAACCACGGTTTCGATCCGCTTCACCACCTCCCGTCTCATGGCTGCTTCTTCAGGACAAGGGGACATGAAGTTATAAAAGTCAATGATTTCCTCATGAAGTCTGGTGGACAAAAGAGAAAACACACTCGAGTTACTGTTACAGCTGAGCACGTGCCGCGCAAGCAACACAACAGCTCTTCTCCCCACCACGAGCCCGGGGCTAGGCGGGAGCCCCGCGGCAGACCCCCGGAGTGCCCCTGGCAGACCCCCAGCCGGCTCGCCGTGGCGGCGCAGACCCGCGGGCCAACCCTGCCAGCGCCAGGACGGACACCTGCTCTGGGCCCTAGGAAGCCGAGGGCAGCCCTTCCTGGAGGCCAGAGCAGGACCCTGCAGGCCACCAAGCCCCCCCAGGACTACCACTCAGCTGTCCTCTCCTGAAGGCGCCAGGCACCCAGGGAGTCCCGGAGCCAAGGTGGATACGGCCCTCTCTTCCGAACAGAGCTCAACAGTAGCATTCCCCGCAGAGGAGGGAGATGAGAGCCGCCTCACTTGCACTCAGCCTAACCCTAACCCCAGGAGCCACCTCTCGCACCCTCCACCCGCCCTAGGTGAAAAAGGCTGTCCTGGGGCGCACCAGGCTTGTGGAGTTCACTTTCAGGGCCAAGGATCTACAGCGAAGATTCCTCCTGGGGGAAGGAAAGACCCTCATCCCCAGTCAAGTCTGAAGGATGAATTCTAGGGAGCCAAGTAATCAAATCCTGGGAATTAAGACAAATTCTCCTGTTTCACTCTAAGTTTGATTAATAAAACAAAAAGAAGACAAAATAAAATTTGCTCAATAATAATACAATAATGTTAGCTCAACAGCTAGCAAATTAGTTCGCATACCAGAAGGAAGTACTTCTCAACAGGACAATTAATGTCCAGTGACGAAGGCAAGGGGCATCCTATCACCTCACATACTCTACTGGCCCTTCTCTGTCTCACCTGAAGTGCCGCCCGCACCCCGAAAATCCACATGGAGCGACCATTCCTAACACTCCGCAGCAGGTCTGAGGGGGCCGGGAGGCCCCTGAAAGCATTCACGGGATCCTAGGAGGAAATCAGTCCCCAACCCCCTTGTTCTCCGTACACCTGCGATCCCAATTGCGCTGTCGCTGGAACTTAAGGTCTATCGCGTCTACGACGCTGCTTCGGCCAGCCATGAGGACAGTGTTTAACATATCCAAAAAAGTTATAAGTCTCACAACATTGAAATTTTCCCAAAATACCTATCAAACTCCAAGGTTTGGGGAGTAAAGCTCCTGTCACTTCAACAGTTACTAAGCACCAACGACACCGCAAAGCATCAAACCACAGCCCTGCCAGCAGCTCAGATGGCCTGTGTGAGTCTGAGACGTCATCCAGAACTTGCCATCAACTGGCCACATGGTTAGCAGAACCCGGTACGTCAGGTTAGTGGGTTAGTGGCCACACCAGGAAGAGCCAAAGGCGACCCTGGCTGTCAGCAAGGACATCCTGGGGGGGGGAGGGGGGTCTCCTGCGCCAGTCACTGTCGCAACGGAGAACTGCTGGAAGGCGCTCTGCTGGCCATCACCTGGTCCCTGGAAAGCACAAGAGCACATGCTCTCCTACAACTCCTAGTACTGCTAACAGTGTAAAATTTAGAGACAAATTAACAAAAAGAGAGGCCTAATTAAACAATCGGCCCAAAGTTAAAGAAACATATCCAAAACACCTTGTAAACAGGGCATAGCAACGTGCCCACCGTGCCACCAACTTTCTCTTACACTGCGCACACCTGAAATAAGAACACAAAAGTGGCCCCCGCCTGCCGGCTTCCAGGACTCCCGTGCTCAGTCACCCTCCACGCACCGGGAAAGGAAGGAGCACGAAGGGAACGCCTGCGCCGGTCTGCACAGACACGATCCCATCAGTGGGACAGTGTCAGTTTTACCTGATGTCTGCTTGTGACAGAAGAAGGGGCTGCCGAGCATTTCTCCCCTGCCCGTATTTCAGGACAGATGAACAATGAGGTCGAGGCATGCCCACATTCCCAGAGCAGGAAGCGGTGCCAAGGGGAACACACAGGTCTCCCGGTTTCAAGTGTCCCGTTCTGCCGATAAGATGCACTAAGAACACACCTATCTGAAATGAGTATGAAATGAGGCCTAAAAGTGACCTGCGGTAATGAGTATCAGACAGGAAGAGTATTTTTGCTTTGCCTTCTGGGACCAGAAGGGGCACTCCGGCCAACTGGGGGTACAAGAAGCCCCCGCTGGCCCTTCCTCAAGGCAAGCAAGGTTCGGCGAGGCACTGCCTGACTCCTGGAGCTGCCCCAAGACCACGGCGCTCTGGGGTGTGAGGACACCATCGGCCCAGAAAGACACAGGAAGGTCTAACCATTGTGACATCCGGGCGAACTCCAAGACCCCCTCAGCTGCCTGCCCTCCAAGTGAGGAAGCACCAAAGACCAAGGACCGGGTGAGGGGCAGGGGACTTGAGCAGGGAGGGGACAGCTGACCACTCCGGGAGGAACAGTGGAATCAGAGCAGTTCAAGAGAACCCACGCCAGACGGGGCAGGCGGCACCCCTGCCCCCATGCCCCTCCCTCCCTCTTCCCTGGGCCCTTCCCGAGCTCCGTGCGGGGCTCACGGCTCACGGCTCACCGCCTGATCCCGGCACCAGAACACCACTTGCTCGTGGGCGGCATCTGAGCCACGGGAACGGAGGAATCAAAGCACGTTTTAGTTAAATAAATATTTCACTTATGAGCCTGTCACTTAAGATCTACGTCCCCTTAAGATAATCCCAACTTCACATCCCAAACGGTGCCAAGCAGCCCGCACTGCTCCACTTCATGCCAACGCTGCCCGTACCTATGCCCACTTACGGCGCCGCGTGTCTGACGACACACTTTCCCCAGCGGGCGCCATCAGCCGCGGGCCGCTGCAGGCGTCAGCGCGACGCGGGCCACTTCCTGGGTCTATGACCCACGTGTTCAACTCTCCAAAGCAGCTCCTCGTTAACGTCCATCATCATTTACGTCCACACGATCGTTACCGCCCAGAAGCAAACACGTGGAAGCTCACGCTTCTCACGTATCAAACCTCAAAGGCATTTCAGAGCTGACAAGAGATCTACATAAAGCCACACCGAAGTCTCCTTCTCCCCAATTAGCTGCTGCCTCGTAGGGCGCAACGTCAGCCCACCAGCGGCCGGTCTCCAAATCTCCCGTGACAATTTCTGTGACCATCACAGAAGAAACTCCTCTACGAAAGATCACAGAGGTGGAACCTCAAAACCAGCAGGAAACTACGATTATTTAATGGGAGGCCCTGGGGCACGGCCTCCTGTGGCAGAAGCTGGCTGTCCACCAGGATGCTAAGGGGCCCCTCCCATAGCCTCAGGTGGCCAGCAAGCCATCGCCTGGTCCCTGGGAAGCACAAGGAGCCCATGCTCTCCAGCGGAGGCTGGCAACACACTTCCTCAGACGGCTTCTTCAGGGCAGAGAGGCCCACACAACCCTGAGAAAGGCCCCCAGTGTGGAGCAAGGCAGGCAGGCAACACAGAGGGATAAGCCGCGATCTGGACGGGACACCAGTGCTCCAATACTCCCGTCCTCTGAAGCCAAACCAAATCCTGATGCAGGAAACTAAAGACAACGGTGTGAGACTCCTACCTTGTTCTACACTTGAGAATATGATACAGATACAGAGTTGACATTTCCAGGTGAAAAAAAAAGCCAAGAGAAGAAAAAACCCACAGGAACCACCCACTATTTGGACTTGGAGGCTTTTCCAGACCCCAATATAAAATGACAATCGCAACACCAAGCCTGAAGAACTTCATCCAAAACCATGCTGAGTGTAAGCAAACTAAAAGCCAAATGACAGCCGCACATGGCAGAAACATGTCAAGTCTGGGTCTGCACTAGACCAGGCCCTGGCCTACCCTGGGGTAAGCGGACGACTCACTGCCTCCGAGAACCTGTGACAGGACACACGGGAATCCACAGCGCCTGCTCACTGCGGGGCCTCTGGCCGTAAGACATGGTCCCATGTGAGACACTGTCCTCTCATTAAGAACGAGGAAGATGGGGGCGCCTGGGTGGCTCAGTGGGTTAAAGCCTCTGCCTTCAGCTCAGGTCATGGTCCCAGGGTCCTGGGATGGAGCCCCGCATCGGGCTCCCTGGGCAGCAGAGAGCCTGCTTCTCCCTCTGCCTCTGCCTGCCACTCTGCCTACTTGTGCTCTCTGTCTGTCCAATAAATAAATAAACTCTTGAAAGAAAGAAACAAACAGAGAAAGGAAGAGAGCGAGGAAGATATGTGAGCCCCAGAAAGGAAAGACCCCCAGGATAGACGGCTGGTGCAGGTGAAGACGCAGCCCCACCTCCGTACAAACGTCTGGCCCATATACGCACCACACACATGAAAAGGTCCAATAGGCCACATGCCAACGCCCAGTGTCTCCCACCCAGGAGGGCAGGGGGGCTGGTGTGCGAACACTCCGCTTTCTACTCCAGATACTTCTTTACTACTTAGGCCTTTTTGTGTTTTACAAGAACGTGCTCATTATATAAATTAAAAAATAAGCAGGAAAAAGTCAACCGCATTTCAGATGACAAGACTGGGATTTTTACATTGTTTTTGCTGGCGTGCATTCTCTAATTTTAATGATGAATACAGATTTAACAACAAAAAAAGAAGAAGATTGAGTTAGGCTTCCAAACTCCTGAAGCCTCTTCCCATCCACTCACCCAAGACAGTGAGTTCCCAGAGCAAGGCTGGCTTGTGCAGGTCTGGGTTCACAGAGCAGGCGCTGAGCACAGACAGCCGAGGGGCGCACAGGTAGCAAGCCCAGGGCAGGAAGGGGAGGGGAGGGGAGGGCAGGGGAGGGAAAAGAGGGGAGGAGAGGGGAGGAG